>JASCZI010000301.1:0-38037 GCA_036250425.1 Stylosanthes scabra
CATATATAGAAATATAGAATACGAAAATGTGTGAATATATATATATATATATATATATATATATATATATATATATATATATTAGTAGTTTAGTACACATAATATTTTATTTTTTAAAATAAATTATCATGTTGAAATATTTAAACGTTTTTGCAATTCTAATAATGAATAATATAAATTAATTTCATATTTATAAAAATGTTAAATTATTTTTTGGTCTCTATATTTTTTATTTTTAATTAAGTCTCTATATCTATTAAATTTTGTAATTAAGTTCCTACCGTGACAAAAACGTTAGATATAATATAATAATAGAATATTCTATTATTGCGGTTATGGTTTATTCGGTAAGAAAGAGCATATTCCTTTTATGTAATAATAAAATATTATGTAATATCTAACATTTTTGTCATGGTTTATGGTAGGAACTTAATTACAAAATTTAAAAAATGTAGGGATTTAATTGAAAAAAAAAAGTATAAGGACCTAATTAAAATTTTGGTAAAACTATAAGGACCAACAAAATAATTAAACCTTATAACAAATAAGATTAGATTTTTTGGTGTCTTAAAAATTAGATTAGTTTGATCAATTGATTTAGAAAAAGACTAGATGATAATTTATATAAATTTTAGATAACAACTTAATTATTGACTCCCTAATTACTCCCTATTATTAGTTCCGTAACACTATTCATTTATTTAATGAACTACCCGGACTATTTTAGACAATTTTTAATTAATCTAATTATTTTTAATAAATACCGAATTAGTTTATATAAATAATAATTAAATTTTAAAAATATAATATGATGAGCAACTTTTTTTTTCACCCTTCTTTCTTTCTGTCAAATAAACCCTAACAAATGAAGAAAAAAAATTAAAGAAATCATCTATTTTTCTCATGCCTTAATTAAGTATAGCTCAGGATGATTCTCTCTATAGCAAGGGAAAAGGAAAAGTGAACTTTCTGGTGATGTGGCAATAATTTTGAGGAAGATAATATAGAGGGAGAAGGGAGAACACAATTTTCAGGAGGCTCTTATTGGGGGTTTGAACTTTGAAGTTTGAAGAGTGAGAATGTTGATCGATGAATGGACAATCTCTGAGTGAGTTAGTGAGTGATGACCCACCATTCTAATTTCTTCTTTTGGGCTGAATTCTATGTATATATATTCGCATCCCCGCCTCAATCAATTATGGTTTTGAATTCCATTTATCTTCCCTGTCTCTAACATGCAAGCTTATTAAGGAAGAAGATGAGTGGTAAATGATCCTTCAATGATGATTATGAAAACTAGAAGGCTATGGTGGTTTTTTAAGAGATAACGAGATTGGAGATAGAGATTGGCAAACTGAGGCTGAATTAATTTTATTGTTGTCTTTTGTTTAAAATTTATTAAAAGATAGAGATTAATAGATATTAATTAAATTAAATTGATATTTGTTAAAATTAAGATAAATATTAATATTAGAAATTTTAATGTAGTGTGATGATTCATATTTAAATAAAAAAATAATTAAAATTTGAGTCTCATTTTTCAAAAATTTTAATAATTTTAATTCTCACTTTATGAAAATACTAAAAATATTGAAATTTTAATAATCGTCGATCAAACACAACGGTATCATAGCTTGTACTACAAAATGGCCAATGTTTCAAAAAGAGTAATGAAGGAAAATGAAGGGAAAAAAAATAGAGTTGAACGTAAGCGGAAGTTGCCGTTACTTTTCAAACAAACAAATGGAACTTACATACACATGCCATCATTGCCATCATTTTCATTTTGTATGGTCTATGGTGGTGCCATGTCCTTTTTTGACAAGACAGATAAAAATATGCTGGATGAAATGGAAGCATGGGATTCAAATGCCAGCAAATACATGGTACGGTTATGTAACTATGCATCTTGCATGTGATATATATATTGTTCTCATCATTTATCATCAAGACAACCTTCTTTCCATGGCCTTCTTGATTCAATATATGTGGCCTTAGGATTTATTAAAGATATAGTATTTATATGTCAACTTCTATCAGAGTAATTAAATTAAAAAAAAATGTATTATCACAATATGAAATCTCATGTATGACAGTTTTTGTCTAATTTTATTTACGCCAATAATTTTTTTTTAAAAATTCAGGTGTAGTTAATTTTATGTAAAGTTATGATTTTAAAATTATTAGATTACAATTTAGTCAAACAAATTAAATTATCTAACTGCTTTTAACAAAGAACTTTACATGAAGTCAACTGCACGTGAGTATTCACCTAATTTTTTTTGTTATCATTTAAAACATCTTCTATTACGGATATCTCTGAATTCTAACACAAATCACATGTTAATAACCTAAACAAGTCACAATATATCTAATATTTTAAAAAAATAGAAAGAGATCAACACACACCTAAGTGGAATAAACAATATTTAAAAACAATACAAAGCAACACATAACAAAAACACAACTATTTCTACCACATCCAAAAGTTTATCTTGAAAGACAAGTCTCGTTCCTTTTCAACCAAACACTTCATAAAACAGAGGAAGAAGCAACTAATTAACTACTTTTTGCACATTTCCTTTCTCATTAACATGACTTGCAAGCTCTCAAAATATTGTTGTGAAACCTTATACTTCTTCATTTTGGATATAACAACTAAGAAGCACACAGCTCAATAAAGAAAATTCTGTTAAGTATTTTGATACAATTTTTCTTTCAAAATTGATAAAATGTTTTCAATGTTACATATTTAATTTTAGATAAAATAGCTTTGGATGTGAACGTAGCTAGTTAAAATTTTGTATTCACATACATGTATGGTTACTGGATTACCTTGTGTATTCATATATGATGGTTTGGCTATATTCAAATTGAAAGACTTATATAAATACAACTCATATGTTCATACGTATATTTACATGAATATGGTGGCTAAATTTGTTAACTATATAAAAGAGCAATGAATGATCTTTGCTCTGAGCACCAACAATTTCACAATATAATTTATCGAAGTGTTTTAGAACTATATTTGGTGTACTTCATATTTTTATATATCAAATCTACTTGTTAGTCCTTCTTTTGTTATTAAAGAAGATTTGTGTTGGTATTTCTTCTCTCTTTGTATTTGTAACAAGTATTTTATTCTTGTTTACTTCTCTTAAAAGTTGAGATACTACCATAATATATTTTGGATATATTTGAAATTTGAATTTGAAAGTGTTTATCACTTTAGTATTTCATTAGAGGATTCAGGTTATGCAGAGTGATGCTTATTTTGTAATTTTATCATATTCCATAATGAAATATTTATTTATTATATTTGTTCGTAAACATAAATTTTTAGCTGAATCACATTAATTTTTCTATCTTTAATTTTGTTTATGAACCTTCTACTTCCGCTTTTGCACCGCCCTATGCTTAATTTCCTAACAAATATCCCCTCCCCTGTAAATTGAAAACAATATCCTAAAACACTTGGGATAAATAATTCAGAACATATATCCAGAAACAATATAATTCTGAAGAAACAATTTTATAAAAAAACAAATACAAGATTATGGTAAGTGTTACCTATTCTCAATTCTTATTAACAAAGAAAATTTATAAACGAACCATACCACTCTTATTATATAAAAAGATGTCAGATATATATCTTTAAAATAAAAAGTTACTTAATGTAATCTTATGTTTATTTTACGTAAAATTATATAATAGATCCCTATAATTTTAATAAAATTGTAATAAAGTTTCTATAGTTTAAAACTTTGTCATTAAGTCCCTGTATTTTTAAAAGATTTGCAATTTAGTCCCTATTTGAATTTAACATTAAGAAAATCATTAAGTTATGAGTTATTACGATTGTACCCTCGTTATCTCTTTTAATGTGATTCTTCTTTTCGGGTTCTTAATCACGTGATCTTTTTAAGTTAATCTATGCTAAAATCGTTTACTCACTCATTTTAAGTAAATGCGATTGCGACGTGAGAGCACAGAGTGACAAAAGTGAGGGAGAGAAGAGGATTTCTTTCTTTGTGGATTCGTCAATTCGAGGATAGTTTTCATTGTTTATGGAATCAAGTAATTTGGTCAATCACAATTTCATCTAATGCACAATATCGAATATGTTAGAGAATATTTTATTACATTAAACGTTTTTTGAACGGTAAGAACTAAATTGCAAATCTTTTATGAGTACAGAAATTCAATTACAAACTTTTAAACTATAAGGACCTGGTTGCAATTTCATTAACGTTATAAGGATCTAGTGTATAATTTAACATTTATTCTAATAAAAATGTAATTATGTATATTACATGAGTTTTAATAAAAAGAAAGTTTAGGGAGCCTATAGTTTGTTAGCCAATACGTGGCCAATAGGCTTTTTCTTTCTTTTCTATTTCCCTTTTTACCGCCTATTATTTTCCTAATTATACTTATTGACTCCCTATTAATTCGCTAATATTGGTTCCTAATACTATGTAAAATGGTACATTTCAAAATTCTGTTGAAGCTTCTTCTTCAATAGTATGTGCACTGATGAAGAACATTTACAGTTTGGGGATGTGCTAATGTCTCTTTCCTGTCTTCGTACGTTGTTCTTTGACTGCAATTCAAAGTTTCAAAAGCAATTCTAAAGAATATACTGTATCTATTTGGGGAATCTGCATTTACAAAATAATGACAAACAAAAACAATCTGTAAAGTCGGACCGCAACACTTCCCATGCCATGATGCCACTGTATAAATTATTGGAAAGTGTTCAGTGTTTCGAGATATCAGGTGTTCCATTGCTTTTAACCGTTGATCTTAAATTGATTTCAATAATAAAATATTTTTTATTAAGATAAACGGTTTTATGATGATCAATGGTTAAAAGCAATGGACCTGATACCCCGAAACACCTGAACATCTTCCTATATTATTATTATTATTTAATCCAAATTATTGAAGAAACATTTTCAATCGGAAAAAGGATGGAAAAAGGAAAAACTTGTATATTAATTTTAAAAAAAAAATCAAATTTACATCAAATTAAACACTTTATTTAATCTTTCAGTTATATTTCTACTGTTTCATATATCATATGTGATTTTTTTGTGACAAAAGGAGAAAATTACAAGGCAACATCAGGATTAGATTAGAAATTGTCATTTCCTGGTGCACTATAAGAAGGATATATACCAATCTTGATAAACAAGCTGAGAAGCAGAAGCTTTCCTTGCCAATTTAACATATCAATTTTAAAGAAGAACCTCTTTGACCTTTAAAATCAAGTCACCATGATCACCAACAGCAGAATTAAGATCCATCTGAACTAAATATAAGTCTCAATGTAATCAGTTTCCCAAATAACATTACGAAAGCCCACCTCCCAAGCAAGAAAAAGGCTATGCCAAATAACAAACAACTCACTCTTAAGCGCCACGAAGGCCTTCAGGCTACTAGAACAGCCCCTAATCCAAGATCCATGCGCGCCAAGAACTACACAATCAAACCCAGCTAAAAGGTCATGAAGCAAAAGACTACCATCATAATTTAACTTAATTTATATTTCATATATCATATGTGCTATGATGTTAGCATTAGTATTGAATTTAACTCAATTAAAAAATTATAATATAAATAAGAGTACGATACTACATTATAAATAAGGGAAAATTTTCATAAATAAAATAAAAGAAAAGTTTATTTCCAAAAAAAAATTAATGAACATTATTTTCCGTTATCCAACTTTTTTTTTTTGCCATCTGCACATTGTTCGCCTCATTAAGAGGCTAAATTTGAGATTTTCATGATATTAGCCATTTAAAATGGCGAACTTCAGTGTATTAGCCATTTAAAGTGGCGAACTTCGTATTACTAGCCACTCAAAGTGGCGAACTTCATGCAAACTTATGTCATTTGGGTCCTATGAAAAAGTTGTGAACCACTTTTACAATTATAATATCATTTCCTAACCAATTGGGACACATGAAAATCATCTCCTAACCAAACCATACGATGAAAATCTAATGAACCATACCATGAAAGATGTGGAAGGTGTGAAATTGTTTGCAGTAAAATCATTTCTTTTGATGTGGAAGGTGTGAAATTGTTTGCAGGAAAATCATTTTTTTTTATTAGTAGTTGAATATAGCTTCATTAGATTTTTATTGTATGGTTTGATTAGGAGATGATTTTCATATGTCCCAATGGGTTAAAAAATGATATTATAATTGTAAAAGTGGTCCACACCTTTTTCATAAGACCCAAATGGCATAAGTTTGCATGAAGTTCGCCACTTTGAATGACTAATAACATAAAGTTCGCCACTTTAAGTGGCTAATACACTGAAGTTCGCCACTTTAAATGGCTAATATCATGAAAATCTCAAATTTAGCCTCTTAATGAGGCGAACAATGTGCATGTGCCAAAAAAAAAGTTGGATAACGGTAAATAATGTTCTATTAACTTTTTTTGAAATAAAATTTTCTTTTATTTTATTTATGAAAATTTTCCTATAAATAAGAGTAAAATGTAATAATTTAATTATATTTAAAATGAATTAAGAACTTTATTTTTTAAGAGAATTTTCTCTTTAATTTTCTTTGAATTAAATAATTCTCAACTTGTTCTAATTGATATGTTATTCAACCAATTTTGGTTAGTTTAGTGATTAACTCACTAGTCCGGAGTTTCGAATCCCGCTTTGTGTATGCAGCAATTCATTTATTAATGACTAGCGGCAAATTCTTATATAGAGCTCAGATTCGCGGTGAATTAGTCCTTGGCCTATCGGGTCTATGGTTGGGAATGAGGCGAGCCGAGCCGAACTTTGGCTTAGACGAACCTGGCCTATTAATGTTAATAGGCTTTTTTTAGGCTCGAGTCCGTCCCGTTTAAAAGCTCATTAAGCCCGTGATTGACCAAACAAAGAAGCCTAGATCTATGCCCCTTAATGAATCGAATGGTCCTTCGACCCCTTCATTTGATTCCGACGGCCGACATAGATCTCATGAGACCTGCCCACTATTACTACGAATAAAGCCCTGCCTTTTTCCTTCGCTACTAGGAGAGTAAGCAACTTCTATTAGCGCCGGACCCTGAGTCGAATTGATCACATATACTTACTCTTTTTTTAAATGTTGGTATTCATTATTTTTTTGGATTTATCAAAAATTAGTAATTAAAATTCAAACTAAGAAAATCATATTTTTATAAAAATAATTTAACGGGTCGGCCCAACGAGCTTTATAGGTTTTTTTTTTAAGCATGTGACCTAGTCTATTTAGTAAAACGAGATGAGCCACGAGGCCCCGTCAAGTAGCTCAGCCATTCCCATCCCTAATCGAGTCGAGGATACCATAGGAAACCAAAAAATTGATACCTTATCACTGTCTTGCTTAAAATGTCAATAATCACCAATTATGGCGTAGTGTCTTTACATTATTCTATATAATATGAAATATAAATTAAATTCAGTTTGAAGCAAAAAGGCTACAACGTTTTTCACTGCAAATGTACATCCGCTGATGATTCTAGTTCTAGTATAAAATTATGATGTTCGAATATTGAATCCTAACGCCAAGGTATAAAACAAAAAAACAAAAAATTATGAAGTTCCTCCGATGTGTGAAAACGTGCTTAATTAATTATAGCAATATAAGAAAACGTACATGATCCAACAAACTTTCAAGTGTGATAGAAAGTTAGATAGAAGCAAAAGTATCTATACAGTGATTCTTATGAATGGCAGATGTGTGTATTTTTAGCTATGATTCTTGACTCATTTTATTGCATTTAGATACAAATATAGAAACTTTTCGTTGAAAATTTTTAACCTAGCTAGCTTAAGCTAATTTACATTTTTAATGTATTTATCATTATAGAAATAGTTTTAAAACTGTTTATCTTGAATAATATTAACGATTTAATAACACTATTATTTTATCAACACAGAAAATTAACTGCTAATCAATACATAGTCCATTCATCGATACATATATATTGAAACATAAAAGGATACTCTGTAACATATTCACGTATTTATATTTAGGTTTAATTATTCTACATAGTTTTTTCAAATTTTTAATTAAGTGTTCATATCTATTTTTTTTTAATTAGGTCCCTATACAATATTTAATTTGTCAATTAGGTCTTTATTATAACAAAAAATTAAATTTAACGAAATATTTTATTACATAAAAAAATATTTCGTTACACAAACTCTCAACATATAAAAAATATTTTTTTTAGTTAAATATTCTGTTAAATTTAATTTTTTTGTCAAGGACTTAATTGAAAATTGAATATCATATATGAATTTAATTTAAAGAAAAAAATATAAGAACCTAATTAAAAACTTGGTGGAACTATAAGGACCACCGGAATAATTTAACCTTATATTTATAATAATCAAGCTTTATAAACAATAGAATTTTAATTCGCATTTATGATCACTCATCCATCGCAACATCTTCATCTCCGCCACACTTAACTTATGTTCGTGATCCCTTTTGACTGCCCAACACTTTATACTAGGGGTGTTCATGGCCCGGACCGGCCCGGGCCCGACGAAATTTGGGTCACTTTTGGCCCGACTTCAATGCGGCCCGAGTTAGGGTCAAAACCAATAAAATTAACTCGGTGAAAGTATGAAGCTAGGGCTGGGCCTAGGCTCGGGTCGCCCGGTTCCGCCGCAATGTTGGTATGAAATAAATTAATGGATAATGAAATATAATTATATGATTTTGTAACTCTTATTCATTTGAATTATTTTTCGTTCAAGACTCACTCAACTCATTTCCTAAACTCATTTGGCTCAATTATATTATTTAAAAGTTATATTTATATAATAATTTGGACTACGCTTGGGAGTTAAAATTATGTTTTAATGTTGTATTTTATTATGTAAATGTTATATTATGTTTTATTTGCATAAGACTTAAACATTTATGCTATTATCATGTGATTGATTATTAAAAAAAAATTTTTGAAATTTAATCGGCAAAGACCTGGTTTTCACCCGATTATTACCCGACCCAAAATTGAAAAGATTTTATCGGGTTTAGGGCCGGGTTAGGGTCTCAAAAATAGACCCGGTGTATATTTTGAGCCAGGATCTGGGTTAGGAGAGACCTGGCTTCACCCGGTTTCATGAACACCCCCTATTTTATACCATAGTGCATAGCCAGTTTGATAGCAGTGCGGTAAAATTTATCTTGAAGTTTTAAATGTATTTTTTTTATCACATATAAAACCAGATGCATTTTACCATGGTGTCGTTTGATCCATAATAAACATGATACATGATGGAGCTCAATGACGTCGTTTGATCCATGTAGTCTATCCCATCTAGTGGGACAATACTTTATTGTTGTTGGTCGTTTACGTTCAACTTCATGAATAATATAATCAAATTAGATTTATATTTATAATCAAAATATAGATAAAAATTAAAAACATAAAAAATTTATTATTCTATTAGTTAATTATTACCTTAATTTTCTAAGAAAATATATAAAATAAATAAATAATTCTAAGTAGTGTTCACAAACATTCTTGTTATTTTATTCCATAATAACTAATTAATTATTACTTAACTAATTAAAAATGTACAGACAGGCAAATATATATGGCCCCTTAAAACACACACAAAATCGACTTTAATTTGGAGAAAAAATATATATTATTAAGCAAATTATTGGTGGTGGACACCTAGCTAGCTAGCGTTATGATGATTTTCTAATAATAATGTATTAATGTAGAATTGTATATATATGTTGATGGAAAGGAGGTAACAACGACACATCTGAAAAAAGAAAAATAAAACATAGTATATTCTCTTAGCTACTTTTAATTTCCCTTTCTTTCTTTATTTTTTCTTTTAATTTTTCTCTGAGCTATCTTGAGTTGAGTTGCATTGGCACTCTATTAATTGAAAGTGAGAGAGAAATGGGAAGGAGTCCTTGTTGTTCTAAGGAAGGTTTGAACAAAGGAGCATGGACAGCCATGGAAGACAAAATTCTCACCGATTACATTAACATTCATGGTGAAGGAAAATGGAGACACTTGCCCAAAAGAGCAGGTCAGTTCCAATAATTCACAATGTCTTTCATTTTAAATTAAATTCACCTAAAAACTCTTAGTTTGAGACAACAACTTGAATACAGGACACTAAAATATTATTCATGTAAAGGGTAATAAAGTACCAAAAAAGTAAATAATAAATATCACATTAATTCATGAAGTACTAGAAATTGAGAATAGAAAAGAATGCATTATGGAAGTGCGTGATTTGGGAAATACTTACAAATTTTTTATAATATTTCGATATAAATTATTTAGCATAAATTTTTTAGAAAAATAAAAACATTTTTTAGAACATCTCTAATGAAGTATTTTTTTAATTATTTTTTTTGAAAAGATAAATGAATTAATTTAATATTATATTATGCATTTGAAAAAAATTGATATTGATATCAATAAACAGATGTCGTATAAATTTAAATGGCCAACAAAAATATGCCTTTGGAAAAGTTAATTAAGTGCAGATTTAGTGGCACATTTCATTAGTCATTATCATTATATATGTAATAGTTATAATTAAGTGTACGTAATTAATTAATGGTTTGATGCATGGAATATTGAAGGGCTTAAGAGATGTGGGAAAAGTTGCAGGCTGAGGTGGTTGAATTATCTAAGACCAGGCATCAAAAGAGGAAACATTACTAACGATGAAGAAGAGCTTATAATCCGCCTTCACAACCTTCTTGGAAACAGGTCAATCGTTTATTCTTATTTTTTATATAATATATAATTGTCAAGCCATCATGTTTTTCAAAGGTTCCACATATTTTTAATTAAGTCCAAGAATTAGAAGCAAAAGGTGTGGAAAGAAAATGTACATGCATTATTATACACATATAGCAAAAAAGTCCTAAGTTTATATTTTCCATGCATGGTCCCAACAAAAAAAAAAATTGAAAATACTTGTCGGAAACAATAAACATTTTGATAATAGTATAATTAAAGCTTTAATTTTGTATCACCATATATTTTGATGATTTATAAAAATTAAACTATTAAAGTATACTTGACATAAAATTTTTACAAACATTATCTATAAATGTGTATAAAAAATTGCTCTTATATAAAGTTATCTAGTATAACCAATGTTCTGTGAACCAGGCTAAATCAATTCGATTTTGTTGGAAAAAATCTATTTTCTTAAATGAACAATATTATATCTAAAATAATTTTATATTTTGTTTTAAAATAATTTATTATATATTTATGTAACCGATCTAATTTCGATCTAATTCTCATCAAACATTTAAATTATTGAACAAATAAATTTATTAGTCCAATAATCGATCTGATTCTTGCAACCTTGAGTATAATTTAACTTTGGTTAAAATGACATTAATATCATTTAATAATCCTAACTCATCATATATTCTAAAAACACTCCTAACTCTATCTATATTATTTACTTTACTTTTATGTGTGTAATAAGAGTGTGCAATGATTTCCTTTTTTTTTCCTTATCAGCTGTAAATGCTAATATATAAGAACAAATATATGTATTAATGTTAGGTGGTCCTTAATTGCTGGGAGGCTTCCAGGACGAACAGACAATGAAATTAAGAATTATTGGAATACAAATATTGGTAGGAGGCTTCAAAATTGTTCATCATCAAATCTGCCCCAACCGGATCCGGATCCAAATCCAAATCCAAAAACTCGGGAATGGAATAATAGTGGTTCTTGTTTGGTTCAAACTAAAGCCACAAGGTGGCCTAATAATAACAAGGTCATACTCACCAAAGAAATTACAAAACAAAATGATGAAGCCAACAATGATCATAATAATCATCACATTAATCATAATAGTGATGATGCTAATAATGTCACTGGAGGAAGCATCGATGAAGCGTTGGATTTCATGGCGGATTTTCAAATGATGGAGGGAAATATTTATTCCGAGCTTTTCAAGATGGACTTTGCAGAATCATCGTCGTGTTTGGAAAATAACATATTGGAAGGAACTCTTAATAATAATAATCTTTTATATCCAAAATTATCATTCAATGACAACACCACCAACGTTAACGACTACAGCCATTCCCATGGGCCATCATCTTCTTGGGCTGATTTATTGTATGATACGGGTTTTGATTTTCAGCCCATGGCAACTTTTATGGAGTCTGGATTTTGATTGGTTTTGAAGCAAAAAAAAAAAGGGAAAGAAAAAGAAAAATATAGCGTATGTGGATTATTTATTTGTTTTGTTTGATAATAATGTTCAAGAAATGATTATGATGAGTGATTTAGATTTCGGCTGAAAAATGTTCCTTCAATCCTTCTAATGTTCCTTCTAATGAAGATATGTTCCTTCTAATGTGTTGTATATTCTTTTCTTTTTATTGAGGTAGTATACAATTTGGTTTTTAAAATTGAATAAACAAGTTGATTGGTATCTAAGTTTTTTAAAACGATTAACCGATCCATCACCTTTAGAAATGTGAATCGTATTAGAGTATGTGGAAACAGAGGTGAGCACTTCTAAAAATAAAAAAAAAAAAAAGAAAGAGGTGAGCCATTCTTAGGCGTTGAGTTTGTTGTTATTTTTCTTTGTGTTTAGTCTTATTTGTTTGTTTTATGGTTTTATTTAAGGAAAATTATAGGTAATCAACAAATCAGAAAAACATTCAAAACGTTAAAAATAGAACATTTTATACTACATAATAAAAAATTTCTAAAAATCAAAGATGCATATAACTCCACTGATAAATTTTTAGAAATAAAAAATTCAAAACATTAAAAAATTGAACATTCAATTTAAGTTGTTGACTGATTTTTTATTAATTACTTAAAATTGCTCCGTGATAAACATAGGTTATAAAGTTGGTTCATGTGATTTACCAGGAATCTACCAATCTTTTTTTTTTTGGACAGTAAAATCACCAATATGATCAGTGCATTCAAGATTTTCTATTCCCAAAAAACTTAAAAAAATTCAAGATTTTGTGTTTGAGGTTCATGTTAAACAAAATTTTGATGTTGTGATCCTCGATGGCCCAAAGAAAAAAAAGCCCAAAATAAAAACAAAAAAAAGTGGGTAAATAGTAAATAAGCGAGTAGCGAGTAGCATACTCCATTACTCGCACACGGCACAGGGCACAGGGCACAGAAACACAGGTGTTGATCGAAACCCCCTCCGTCCCTCCCTGAGTCCCTGACCATGGCTGCTCCTCACTCACCAACTTCTCTTCCTAAAGGTTCCTTCCCTTTCTTTCACCTTTTCTTCTTCTTTATTGTCTTCTTCTTTGGTTCGGACCTTCAAATACGGTATTTCTTTTTTGTGGCAGTCGTTGTTCATCTGAGAGCCACCGGTGATGCTCCTATTCTCAAGCAATCTAAATTCAAGGTTTTCTTCTTAATCACCGCATTATGCTTTTTCCTTTCATTCTCTCTGCTTTCTCAATTTCTTTTTTACTTTCTAATTCAACCTTGTGTATGTGAACTCTGATCTCTCTCAATCTGAATTAAAACGTCTTGCAATCTCTTGTCTGAAATTAGTTTGGGTTGGGAATCAACCATAACTTTTGCTGCATAAATTAGTCATTTAAACATGATGCAAATACAAAGATCAAGAAAAAGCAAACAAGAACTATCTAACACTGCCAAAGTTTGTAATTTGTTGTCCTAAGTTCTGGTGTTAGCTTTCTATGATAACAAATGGAGGATTTTTTATGAGTTCAATTCTGAAAAGAATATGCTACTATTCAGTTTGATGTTAAACAAATTAAGCATTTGAATTAACAATAACATGGCTCTGCATCAATGTTGTTACATGTGAATTCATTACCTTTCCCCTCTTTTACTTTTGTAATTCTACCTGCCTATGTCACTTCAGCCTTATGTACGCAATTTAATATCATGGGGGACATGTTTTCGTGTTCTGACCCTTTAAAATTCGCATCTTCAATTTGATCACAAATGGAACATGCAGGTGTTAGTAGTTGTGAAGTAAAAAGTAAAAACTGAGAGTAATGATTACTTTGAGGAATGCTAGCAAAAATGATTATTAGTTTATTACATGCATTCTTTAATTCTTGAAATCTTGAAATATAAAATAATGTCTTTATATTGTTTGACATGGCAGATAGCAGGAACTGATAAATTTGCAAAAGTGATAGACTTTCTTAGACGGCAACTCCACAGGGAAACATTGGTAAAACATTACTAAACAATCACTCTGCATTTTACCTGTATAGTTCTCTCAAGGATCTGCATACAGCATACTCAATTTCGTTACCTGGTTTTGCAGTTTGTATATGTCAACAGTGCTTTTTCACCCAACCCTGATGAATTGATCATTGATTTGTATACTGTAAGAAACTACTTGATCCCCTTTTTCTATTAGTTTTGATAACTTTGTTTGGTTTTAGATTGGTGTCTCTTCTTTGCCGCAGTTGATAAAAACCTTTTTTCATAGATTAGGTATTTATTGGGTGCACAATAAGCTAGAATCATTCAAGTACATGCTAGTCCTTTACAATATAAAACTTTGTTAACTCACAATTTAGGTAGTTTTATTGAAAATTTGGTGTTGGAAGAACATTTATCATTGCATTAGTAAAATGAAAATAATTTCTATTTAGAATTTTCCTAATCCAATGGTAAACAACACTGTTACTTTATCCTATAAAGTTAGAGCATCTAAATTCACCTGGTTTAGTTTACTTAAACTATTTGCTATGATAGATATTTTTTTTTGCAAAACTATGAACTTTTCTTTCTAGAATTTCTGTTAGTAAATATTGTGCTTTTTCACCAGCTCTATCTTTGTCTAAGATTGTATACTACAAGTGTTTAGCCAAAAATGCTAGATTGGCAATGGCGATTAATGTTATAATTACTGTGTAGATTGTTTTGGTGCTGCTTTAGATACATAATCATGCAATGTAATTGTCAAATTGTCTTGTTTGATTCATTTCTCGTTTGGCTGGTCTTATTTTCCAGAATTTTGGTTTTGATGGCAAATTGGTGGTCAACTACGCCTGTTCTATGGCATGGGGCTAATTCTGAATGATGCTTTTCTAAGCCCATAAATGCTTCTTATTAATTATGAATACGCAGATAGAATGGAACAGAATCAACATGGTAACCCAAAAGTTTGTTGTTTTTTATATTTTTCTCCCTCTGCATGTTTATAAATTCAAAGCAGACGGGTTACCCACTTGAATCAATGCCACGGCCAAAAGAAATGTTCGTTGATGTCATGATTTATGGATCCTTATGGTTTTGAGAGACTCATGTTTAATTGCTGAAGTGCTAATCCTTAAGGTTAAATGTTTTGTGGAAATTTACACTGTTTGGGTCTCTGTGTTCATATTTCAGTGTCCTTTCTGTGTAAATAAACGCAGCCTAACTTGTTCATCCATGAAAATTTCAATTACATTTTTATCCTCTAACCTAAACGTGTTATTCAGGAGTCTTGC
The DNA here is from genome assembly GCA_036250425.1 of Stylosanthes scabra. NCBI lineage: Eukaryota > Viridiplantae > Streptophyta > Magnoliopsida > Fabales > Fabaceae > Stylosanthes > Stylosanthes scabra. The sequence continues at coordinate 15,492 of JASCZI010000301.1, forward strand.
TTGATCAGGGTGGTTTTATCTATTTATCTGAAGCATGAGCAAGGATCATCCAGCATTTCTTATTGTTTATTGATTATCATTTGCCACGTAATTTCCATAATCCACATCTTATGCAAAATGCTCTAACAAAATAAATGGGTTAGAAATCAATAATGATGTTTGAAGCAAAATATGTTAGATTATTAGGTACATACAGTATAAAATACACGTTAGTATATAAAATACGCTAACGCTAATGTATCGTTATATATATCTGTACACATCATTTTTAACACAAAAAAAATATAAATATTAGCACATAAATTTTATTTTTCTATATTAATGTTTATATTTTTCTATAGATAAAGTTTAGGGAGTCCATAGTTTGTTAGCTAATAAGTGGCCAATAGGTTATCTTCTTCTTTTCTCTTTCCTTTTTTACCATTCATTATTTTCTTAATTACACTCATGAACTTTCTAACATTGGCTCCCTAGCATTACTTTTTTCTATATTAAAAATGGTATGTACTGTGGTGTATAATAATATACGTACATTAATTCTATAAAACATATGTTAAAAATAAATTACGCAACACATGTATCTATACACTATACAGAAATACACTTGAATCCCACAAGAATGTACAAACACCAATATCTTAGTTAGCCATCTTATATTACAAATCCCACAAGAACGGTGGGATTTATCTTGAACTAAGTTATGTATTTAAATGGCTAATTTGATGCAATGACTAATTAAATAATGTTACGGAACCAACGTTACATGATCAATAGTGAACTGATGAGTGTAATTAGGAAAATAGTGGGTGGTAAAAGAAGAAATGGAAAAAAAAAAAAATGATATTGACTTCCTATTGTTTTCCTAATATTGGCTACCAAGACTTTCTCTACACAAAAATATCAGGAAACAATTAAAACAGTTTAAAGGTATCTTATTTATATTTTTTATTATTGTCCGTTCGGGTACGGGTCGGTCGGAACAGGCCATTCTACTCGGGACAAGGCTTTAGGAGAAATGTCCATTGGAATAAATAGGGATCGTATCTTGATAAAATAAGATAGAATTATAACAATCTCATCTAGATCTCAACCATCTAATATCTAATATTATATATTGGGCGTCTAGCCACCTCTTGTGATCCAAAAAAAAAAAAAAAAAATTAATACTATATAAACAGAAGACAACACCACTTTAAGATACGTAATTCATGTTAAGAGCTTTTCAACTCCTATTTGGCGACTCTTAGCCGGTGCACCCCATATAACATCATTCCATTGGAGCCTCTAGTAACGCCAGGTGTCCCAATTTTTTAAGGTACCATGCTCCTCATTGCTTGGTGGGGAGTTCTAATATAAGGATCAGAGGAACAATACCCCGATTCATCCCTTTAGATATATGTTGAGTAGTCACACGCCTTAACACGGTCAAGATAATTGGATAATATTAATTGTAACTGTTCTAGACAAATCCTAAAGTCCAGAGCTTGGCAGCCCGATACTTCGGAGGTCCAACATTTATGAAGCATTGCACTTTGGGCAAGAATGGACCTAAACCCAATAAGAGGCAAATGTCAAACCCTAGTTAGCTTCTACTACTCAAAAGGAATATTCTACTTTGGGTTCCTTTCATTAAGGTTATCTAGAAGCCAAAATGCCAAGGGGCAACAGCTATGAAATTCTATCAATAATGCATAATGATAATTCTTCAGCATCAATGCATACCACTAATAATAATAACTTCATCTTAATGCCAAAGGCACTAAACCACACTATAAAAAGGAGAGGTCATCAAATGGTAAGCCAAGTTCACATTCTCTCTTCTTAACCTAAAATACTCTACTGACGTTGAGCGTCGAAATCTCTTTTCAGGTAGCCCTCCCGACGCCCCCATCCACTCCTCCGGCAAAGGAACTCTGGATCCAAGTAACCCTCACTTTGATCCATTGCACCAGGAGCCCAATCACGAACGGATATCAAAAACCCCGTAGCCAAGTAGCTAAGTAGCTCCAGAACATCCATCCAGATCTAATCTCATAAGTATACGAGTATCTCCATAACTCATAAGGTTCGGATCTCAGATACCATCCGAAAAGTAACATATGTAATAATGAATGTTAAATTAAACAAAGTAACTTTGGATTATTATTTCTCTAGTATTATTACTCACTAATTAAACATTACTCAAAAACAGGAAAATTTTAAAGGATAAATTTCACTAAAGATGGCGCCTGGTTACTTACATTATGGATATGACAAATTAAAGAGTAGTACCATGGTGATGCATAATATCATGTAAATAATTAAGCGGAGGTCACACACATAAAAGTTGATGATATACAAATAATAATTGATATGCACGTGCTTGATGGAATTCAACGCGTATTTAATTAAGTAACGCAGCACCAAATGCTGTTTCAACTTTCAACCACATTGAAGTTGTTTTATTAAGTTGATGTTCAAAGTTCAAACAGAAGAAGCTGCTGATCATATGGATGGATTCTTAATTACACAAGTGTTTGCATGCATCATAAGAATGAATCAATGCTAGCTGCTCAATAATATTCAAACCAAAAAATATATATATATTGTGCATATGTGCAAACATTATTTCTCTATGTAGGAAACATTAGTTTGACCTGTGCTACATTCTCCATGCGCGGAGTTTTCAAGGTTTTGCTCCCCCCACAAAATTAAAAACAATGCCCTCACTTGTTAATTAGTGTGGTTTTTTTTTTATTTATTTACTAAATTAGCTCACTGGTCCCCTCAAAGGTTCACATAACATTATTAGTGCACTCTCAAATTTGATATTAGTTTAATCTTTAAAAAATTTGTGATATCAATTTTAATTCTCAGAAAATATATGCATTATCATTTTAGTTTTTAAGAGATACACATACGTGATGCCAAGTGAATTTCTTAGAAACTAATTAATAACCTAATGTCACAAACATTACATACGTATATTTATTCATTTTTGAAAAAATCTTTACTTGACTAAAATAGATATTTATTTTCCTTTTGTTTTGTTTTGAGTCTATGTTGGTGAATCCTCAACGGAGAATGGAGTGAGCAGAGTACAGCTTGCATTGTGCTTTTACGAGTAGGACTTGGCATCACAGTTTATGGACCAATTGGTAGCAGCTACCACTGTTCAAACTTCAATGCCTCCATGCTCCGATCCATGCAAACTTTGGTTAATTAATAGTACTACTAAAGAACAATATTATAATATCAATAATGTATGTATGCGGAGTTACTCAAGGTGTGATTCTATTGGAGTGGTAGGTTATATATATATATATATCAATCAAGGTTTTATTTACGGTGGTGAAAATATTTAGTAGTTAAAAAAAGATTATAAATATGTGGCTGTGGTTATTTTTAATATATATTTAAATTTTTTTATTTTAAAAATAACACTTGAAAGCTTAGTGAATAATTAGATATTTTCACCAATTAAAAATTCTCCATAGATCAACCCTTTGATAAGTAATGAAATGGAGAATAAAAGAATAATAATGTTATAAACATTAATTTGTTTATATTATTATTAATTTTTAATGTAATAGAATGATTAGTATATTGGAATTGATTTATTGATTCCATTGCATTCAATTAACACTCTTTAATGTTTGTTGTTTTGAGATAGAAACTCATTAGAATGTATTTAAACTAGAAAGAGAGAATGATTAATTTTATCTTTAATCATTTTTAATATGATTAGGTAACCTAACCATATGAAAAATATTTCACATTTATAAACTCTGAATATATATACATATACAGAGATTATACATACTTGTGAAAGATATTTAAATGCTTAAGATAAAGAGAAACATAACAAGAAAATAATAGTTAATAAAAGAGGTAATGACCTTGGAGAAGAGAGGGCTGAGAGAAAGACTAAGCTTATTAGTAAGAGAAAATCAATGAAAATATCTAAAATAAGTACAAGGAATATGATAAAATGGTGAAGAACAAGGTTTCTCTTATAGAAAATATTTACATAGAGATGTTATATTATATTTTGAACCAGTTAGATGATAAGTTGATATATTCAACTGAATGTTGTAATCTTTCAATCTTCAGAATCTAATCTTCATATAAATATCACATATACATCCTCTTGTTACTTAAATAGTATGGACAAGATTTAGTATCAATATGCGGGCGAAAAATAAAATTCAACCTCTTAATTACTTACCTATCCTTCTTTTTCATGATCGAAATATCTCTCATTCTACATCAATATCAATATCAATATTTTGAAATATAAAAACGTTATTCATATACTAAAATTCACTCGTCAAATCGGTCATTAAATATTTATATGGTATACATATATTGCTTAAATATTTTTGATAGGTATTTATATTTTAACATATACTTTATATTGATGACTAATTTAATAATTGAATTTTAGTGTGCAAATAGCATAACATTTGAAATATATAACTTTATGAAGCACGGACACTTCTCTAAATTGCTGTGTTTACATGTCGGACACTTTTTAAATACAACACTCCTTGATATTCTTCCGACACACGTGTCTTTAATATTCATCCGTGTTCTTACAAAACCCAAAAAAATTCTTCTTCGAACACACCTGACATACTAAAATATGATCACGTGTCTGCGTGTTCTGCTTTATTATTAACTTATATGCTTAAAATGAGTTTAAAAAGTGTATATATTATTAATTATTAAAACTAAAAATTATAATTAAAAAAGACATTAAAATATTAAAAACATTATTTTAAAGTTTAATTTAAATAAAAATCAAAACATTAGGAATTTTTACTTTTATAAATTAAAAAAATTCCACATTTACAATAACGCACACGCCGTACGAAATTTACAAAAATGCATGACTATTACATATCTCCTCGTCAAGAACGACGAGATACCTTAAAAAAGCCTAACGACGAGATATGAGTTTAAAAAGTCTGAAAATAAGGTTTGTCACTCCAGGAAGGAATATTTTCACTTTGTCCTTTTCTTAGTTGGGCTCATTCTCTCTCTTTCTCTCTCTCTAATTCCTTTTTTTCCATATTTACGATGAGTGATATTCTAGCTCTCGCTTCTCCGCGCCAGCCTGGTGTTCCTGCTGAAGCAGTGTGCCCTGGAGACATCAATCGAAAGAATGACGAAGGATGGTACATTGCGACCGCCCTCGAGGTTAGTTATGATTCCCTTCGAAGCTCATTTTTTTTTATCGTTCCCTTCGAAGCTCGTTATAGCTATTTTCCCTGTTTAGTTGATCGTAGGGAGCTTAGTGTTAGTAATTATTTGAGTTATTTTAATTTATTGTTTGAAAACTTCCTTTATTTTTTCTAGTGTCATTTCATTAGGTTAATTTTCGTTTTATGTTATTGTTTAATGAGTAAATAAGATTTAATATATTATGTAATAAATTATTAAATATCATAGTTAAAGTAAATTAATTATTTATTTTTAAGACGTAATTTATTTTTTAATAATGTTTATTGATGAATGAGTTACTTTTTTATTTTAAAATTTTAACGTTAAGTAATATTTTTTTAATCAATTAGCTGCCTAGGATTCTACATGTTCGGTGGAACAGCCACATCATGGCATCGCCTGAGGTTTTGATGCCCTACTTTCGGAATGCCGGCTTCGTGCAAGCTGTAATGTTGACAGACTTCCACTTCGACTTATCGCTGCTCTCAGCGTCTTTGGAGAGATGGCATCCCGAGAAGCATAACTTCCACATGCCATGAGGTAAGGTCGCTATCACCCTGCAGGATGTAAACTACCATTTCGGATTATGCACTCATGGTGATCCAGTTAGTGGGGCCATGCGAGACTTTGAGACGTATTATTGGCGCCCGACATGGGGTTGGGTTGAACAACTGCTAGGCGCCAGGCCTGGGCACAATCCTAAGGCACGGAAGGAGAGCTTCTCCCTCAAGATGGTCTGGCTCAGATAGCAGATACAGCACATCCTAGAAGATACATTGTTACCTATAAATTTGACATTCTTGTGATACCTAATTTGTCAGCTTATCAGGGTTTCCTCTTGGTGCTAGAGAGCTTCAGGATGGGAGGCTACGTGTATGGAAATACAAACTCGATCAATGTCGCGTTGAGGATGTGAGTCGGTTTCATAATTATGTTCATTCTTATCGTTTACACATGCATATCTGAAATATTTATTGTTTAACGTTGCAGTTTCTGTGAACACCTTACGGAGAAGATGACTTCGATTCCTCTCATCTCAGTGGATGCGAGTCGGTCCGAAGATTCAGACTTGGTGGTCACTCGTTTCGATTGTCTGCTTCAACTTGGTCCACATGAACCATGTGGACCGGGTAATGAGGCAGCACGGAGCGGACCGGCCGATTCCCGTTGATCTAGTTAACGTCGACCGATTCTTTACGACCACAGGTAGGGGCGATGACGTATGAGAGCTAGATGCAACACGTGACTGACCTAGTCATCATTGAGATTGTCCCGGAGCCAGACTTCCATGGCAACCGGGGTATTTGGATTAGTGGAGTCGGGCATGCAGGAGCAGGTTCCTGTCGGATGACGAATTATTGCAGTATTCACGTGTTCAAGCTCTGCCGACAGACATTCGACCGACACCGTCAGAGCCCCGCCCTGATATCTCGCTCCCCCTTGATGTGCCAGTGCGCAAACTCGTCGAGGAGGGATAGCTGTGGATACAAGAGGAGCTGTTCATCATACACGGAAGACTCGGGGTAAGCATCGACCTCACAGGCTGCGCCCTCGACATTTAGGACTAGAGCATCTCGACATACGAGACTGCTCACAGGAAGAGGTACGAGGATGAGTAAGAGGAGAAGAGGCTCTTCAACCAGTTTGAGTCATTGGGTGACGACTCTCCACCCGATTGTCACCACCCCATCCACCACCGCTGCCGCCTACCGATTGTCAGACGGGGCCAGACGTTCTCCATGAGCAGGCCGAGTCCACTTGGAAGCAACTCACCTCCGCTAAACTCGATGACGTCTGGGATGTGACGACGACTAGTGCATCAGCTGCCCATGACATTGTGGAGGGGTCCAGGCAATGTATAGGCCACCATGAGGAGACAGGCGGAGCATGTTCGTATGATCCATCGGCCGGGTACCCTCACATGCTACCCCATCGAGCATGCATTTCCGCACGCCAGCTCAGTACCCACAGCCACATCACTTCCCCCAGTTCCAACACTACTCGCATGCTACATACAAGCATGGTGGTCCGAGCTACTCGTTACAGCCTTTGCCTCAATATTAGACTTACTCAACCACCCCCTCCCCCCGCTGCTCCGTTATTCCCCACCTCCATAGCAGATCCATTACTCTCCCACGCTGCAGATATCGCACTATTTCCCAACACACCTCCACATCCAGCACGATGTAGCTCAGCGCCCACATCGTCCATCTAGAGAGATCTGACCCTCGACTGTGGTACATGCGGACACTTACAGTAGCATCATAGGCGTAGATGACTGCTTATTGCCTTTTGTTTTATGTATTTGCACTTTCACATTTGTATGATATTATGTTTATTATATCATATTTTGTTGTTTGTATTACATTTTTTATTTTAAGTCATTTAAAAAAAAAATTAGCATTTTTACTTATATCTGGTCGCTACATATTAAAAAGTTTTTTTTCCATGTATCTCGTCATCCTTAACGATGAGATATGTAACGAGTGTGCATTTTTGTAATTTTCGTATAGCGTGGATTTGTGAAAATATGAAATTTTTTATTTATAAAAATAAAGCTCCCAAGATATTATTGAACTTTTAAAAAATGTATATTATATTTTATATATTTCGCAAGGTTCAAGTATAAGTAGTAGTCTCACATTGAAGAAAACGAACAAAAGTGAGAAGTTTACAAAATGATTAGATGAGAGACTTATTAACTTGACATCCATTAGGATTTAGGATTTATATTCTTTCACTTGATTTCTCCTCGTACTTTTCTCACAAGTGATTTTAGAACCAGATTAATTAACTTTAACTTGACACCTTAAAATTTTGAGTTGAATATGATTTCTTATTTAACTTGATTTCCTCCGAAATTCTTGCGTGTCGTATGATGTACCGCGTCAAATTTATGTATAGTTCTTTTAGTATATTGCATTGATTAGTATTGACTATTGAAGTCTAAATTTAAAAAATATAAGATGTTCACAACAGTTTCTATCCCACAGAGCACAGACCACTAAATCAAACCACCTTTTTCAATCATGACCATTATCAAATCATAGTTAACTCTCAAATCCAGATCGAGTGTACAATATGCAAGGCCACATGGTACAGCATATGCTTACCAAAGCCGTCAAGGTTTTCGCTTCTTTCTCTTTCTTCAATATTATTTCCCATTATTGTCTATAAATTTATTTTTTACCATTATTATTAGGATCATCTAGAAAGAACATATGATCCTTATCAAAATGCTTAGTCGAAAAATGAATTCTATAAAACAAAATTAAACACTTTTATTTATCATAATAAAAATTCTTAAAACACTAATTATCTATTTTAAAATTTTAATTAATTTTTTACTAATAAATATTCTCTTAAGATTAGTGTTTGACTTGACCCATTTAGATAATTAGATTATAAATAAAAGTGTAATATAGTAATTTAGCAAGTTTGAATATAATTGAAGTCTAATTTTTTTCTTTTTTAGCCTAATTTTAAATCAACAATTCTATTTGCACACTAAAATCAGCCACTAAAATCAGCCATCAATGTATAATACGCATTGAAATATTAAATACACACTAAAAATGAGTTAATTACACATATATTTTGTATTTCAATGTGTATTATACACTGGTGACTGATTTTAGTGGCTGATTTTGATATACATTTAGCATAACTCATCTTAAATATTATTCTCTTATTTTTCCTAATTATAATAATTTTCTATACCAATTAATGCAAATTCGTATCATATTTACTTAGTAAATCAATATAACATTACTAACCTCATAAAATAACAAATGGATCAAATAATTAAAGCTAGAATTATTATTATTATTATTATTATTATTATTAATTGTAAATTTATAAGTTTCCTTTTAATTTTTTAAATTGATTATTTATTTACAAACAGATAGAAATTGTTAACTTTTTCATATTTGGTAAATATAATAATTGTTGATATTATACCTATTTTTATTTCTTTTATCAACAATATTATTCCTAGGTAACCAATAAAAATTCAGCCAACATCAGTTAACAACTATGATGTACGGACACTGACACGGACACGGGATACGACACGACACGCGACACGCCGACTCACTAATCTCAATTTTTCATATGATATGGGACACATCATATACATAAAATATAATGTATTTTTAATAAAATTATAATAATATCTTGATATTTTATTTATATTAAAATTTAAATTATAAATATTTTTAATGTTTTTGTTATTATATAAAATATTTAATATAACTTTTAGTTTTAAGAAATAGTAATATATACTACTTTTAAACTCATTTTAAGGACACAAATTAAGAATAAAGTTGGACACGCGGACATGTAATGGTGTTTTGGAGTGTCAAGTTTGTCCGAAGATGTATTTTTTAACTTTTTTTAAGGAGACAGATGAGACACGGAAGACATGCATGTCGGACGAATGTCGATGAGTGTCATGTCCAAAATGTATCTGACACATGGACACACCAATTCAACGAAGTGTTGTGTTTCACGGGTTAACAATTTAAATTAGATGTTTTATTTCTTTAGGTTTTGAATGTTCTGTTTCAAAAAAAATATAAAATTAGCTTATGGTTGCATTAGGTTTCAGATATTTTATGATTTTAATTATGATGTTTTATAAACAGTAATTATGAATATTTTATTTTTTATTATTTATATATTGGTTAGAAAAATATTGATTATTTATAATTTTTTATTTAATTTTTTTTGGTATTGTTTTATTTAATTATTTAATTTGTTTGGAAGAGAGTGGTACATGCCATATGCCATGGCCAGCTCTGCAGAAATCTGAGAAAGAAATGAAAGAGCTGGCACAAAACCCAATACCCTGCTTTCATTACAAAGCTTAGAATATAAGACTATGAGAGAAATCCCCTTCTTTTTATTCACTTGCACTTCCACCCACCAACACTATCAACCCCAACCCAATCCCCAGAAAAATCTAAATACACAACACACAATTCACACTTGTAGACTTCTACTACTACTTCTACACTTCTTCTAACTTTACCTTAAGCACACCCCACCCACCCCAACCCTCTTCAAGATATATATCAAATTAAAGTTCTTACGATCTTATCACAAAAACATTTTAAAAAAATTAGAAAAATAGAGAAAAAGACATAGTAGTACTTGAAAGTTTTGAACCCCATGCCAATAGCCTCCAAGTTTGAGCTCTCTCTCAAAGTCCAACATTATTCTCTCTTGAATAGAGAAAACACACACCATCACCAACCATAAGGTCTCTCCCTTTTTACTATTAGAAAGTAAAAAAAAAAAAAAGAAAGAAACTGTGTTTGGGTTTTGTGTGTTTGTTATTAGTGAAAAAAATATGAGTAATTGGTTGGGGTTTTCTCTTACTCCACACCTGAGGATTAATGAAGAATTTGAGAGACAAATTCATCAAGAGAATGGAAATGGAGGAGGAGGAAGAGGAACTTATCCTTCATCTTCTTCTGTGATGCCTTTGCGCTCTGATGGCTCTCTGTGTGTCACCCACTCTGCTGCACCACATGGTATTCATTATTGCATGCTGCTCAAAAATACCCCCTTTTATTGCTACATCTTTTTTTAATTAATTATTTAATTTATTTATGCATTTCTTAGAATGGAGATATGATGAGAATGGAATAGGCGGTGGTGGAAATTCATCAAATAATGAAGAAGGTCCAAAGCTTGAAGACTTCTTAGGATGCTACTCAAATAATCCCTCACCACCACCATCACTACCTCAAACCAAACCATTTTCTCAACCCTCCACCACCACCACCACCCAACAAAACCAAAACTTCTCAAAGATTAATATGAATGTTGCCCCACGGTATGTTACTACCACCACCACCAACAACAACAACAACACTAGAGAGATTGAAACATCATCATCACTGTTCCAGCCATTCAATCATCATCATCATGCTCTCATACCGGGGAATGGGGTTTACAAGACATCATGGTTGGCACAAAGTTGTTGCTCTTCTCCATCTTCAGCAGAGGCAAATAATCAAAATAGTAGTAGTAACAATAATAATGGTGGGTGCAATTTCCAAACTCTGTCACTGACAATGAGTCCAAGCAATGTTCAACAACAGCAACAACAAAATGGTGGTGGGATGGTGATGGTGGTGGGGGGTGGAATAAACAACCATCAAGTAGTCCTTCATCAGGTTGATGATGAGAGTCGTAAAAGATCCATTGTTAAATCTCAAGGCAGAGAACCTGTGCCTCGTAAATCTATTGACACTTTTGGCCAGAGAACTTCTCAATATCGTGGTGTTACAAGGTATTATTTTTATTATTATTATTTAGACTTCACAATTAAATTCTTTTTTTTTCTCTTTTTAAACACTAAAAATGTTGGTGTTCTCGGATTATTCTTAAAATAGCATATAAAAAGTATTTTACTCGGAACACTCCAAAATTCACACATCAGGTCAACTATCAAGTATTTTTATATGTATACATATATTTCGACATATACATATTGGGTCGTTGATTTTGTGACTGAATTTTAGTGTACAAATAGGATAATTATTATCTTAAACTATTATATTAAAGTGAACTTTTGTATTCCATTCTCACTTTTTTTTGTTCAAAATTCTAAAAATAAAGAAACATACCTAATGCACTTAGGTTTTAAGTTTTGACTTCTGAATGTATTAAATATGTTTAAAATGATTATTTAATTTTTGAAAACTTATTTAAGTTCTTTTGTAGAAATGCTGTTAGTTATTAAAGCACTAGGTAACAAAAAAGTATGTAAATATGTAACATAATAATATAGGACTCTTCTGCTGAAATGTGAAATGTTGCTGAATTGTGTTCTTCACTTTGATGGATTTTGTCATTAGGCATAGATGGACTGGTAGATATGAGGCTCATTTGTGGGATAATAGTTGCAGAAAGGAAGGACAAACAAGAAAAGGAAGGCAAGGTGAGAAAACAGATTTATTTATTTATTTATCTATTTATTTTGGTCATTGTCTCATTGACCAAGACCATCAAGGGCCCCTTTGGTTGACTAACTGAAAATAATGTTACATTATTTTCTTGCATATATGAAAGTAGTAGCAATTATTTCTTATTCATAAAAGAAAATAAGAAATAGTTGTTGGTCCTTAAATGAAGCAATTTGTGGAAACATTTTCTTTCCTTTTATTTCAAAGAAGCAAAATAACATGTAAAATATTTAAAATCAGCTAACTACGCAAGTAAAATATGTAAAATACATGTTAAAATATAAAATAATAACGTGTGTATATATATATAATGACTGATTTAGTATAATATATTTTGAAAGAAAAAATATTAAAATTATTCGTAAAAGAGTCACGTGATCACAAAATTACCAATAAAAAAAAGTTTTTTATCCATGAAAAATAAATTTCGTTTTACAAAATTATTCAAAATGTCACTCAAAATTATCTAAACGTCAATAACTACTTAACAACATTTGTGTAGTTTGTTAAACATAGTTCATTTTTTACGGATAGAAAACTCATTTTCTTCTTTAACGAGTAATTTTATTAGTATTCGAAACTTTTATCAGGTAATTTTGATATTTTTTCATATTTGATGCAGATAATATTTTTGAAATAGAATAAATCTTTGTTTGTCTTTTTATGAAAGAGAGAATATGCTAACGGTCTGGTTTAATTTGATGCACTGGATGAATGATGGGATTCTCAAAAAAATTTGAACTGATGGATGGCTCATGGCTGGCTGGGTTGACACAGTTTACCTTGGTAAGTGACATTCTCACATGCAATGGCATACAGCTCTTTGCTTTGCTTCTTTACCATGTTTGTGAATCTTTTACTGTTCTCTGTAGCACGTTAAGTTGTTAGATACGCTACTCAATACTACTCTGCTTTGGTAGCTGTGCTCCCTTTAATTTCTGCACATTGATTCCCCATTGGCAACTATTATTTATTTATTATTAGGTGGTTATGACAAAGAAGAAAAAGCAGCAAGAGCTTATGACTTAGCTGCACTCAAGTATTGGGGTCCAACAACTCACATCAATTTCCCCGTAAGCCTTTTCTCCTTCACAATCTTTTCAATTTCGTGCCCTCCTTCTTGTCTTTGCTGCATATATAAAAGTGTACATAATAATTGATTTTTAAATTTAATATATTTGTATATCCATATCATTTGACATTTCTATAATAATTTATCTATCAATTTTCATTTTTATTTTCTTTTCGGATGACTATCGACACAGTTAAATGTATGTAAAAAGTAGTTATTTTTACTAATGTCGCATAACGATATTAGATAGAAAAATTTTTAAGTATACCGATGTATCGGTATACATGTAATCTGTAACCGTTGATTTTAATTAAAAAATATAAAATGTATATATAAATCAAAATCAACGGTTACAAATTACAGGTATACCAATATACCAATAAACTTAAAAACTTTTCTATTAGATATACATTGCCTGGCCTATAAAATTGTATTGAAAATTAAATTATATTTATGATAAAGAAAAAAAAAAAGGTAAAATGTTTCCGTGTGAATTTAAGTAATGTAGCTATATGAAGCATTATATGAATGGTACCTGTGATATATTTAATTTATGTAGCTTGAAGCCATTATTTATGTTGTGGTGGTACCTGTAGACTGTAGTAGTCACTCTACATATGTCTTTTGCTTCTTAAATGCTCAGTTAAGCACTTATGAGAAGGAACTTGAAGAGATGAAGCACATGAACAGACAAGAATTTGTCGCCAATTTGAGAAGGTACCATTTAAATTTCTTTCAATTATTTTTAATTATTTTTTTCATTAATATCATTTAAAATTGATCTTTTCATGTTTCCTATTATGTCCAGGAAGAGCAGTGGATTTTCAAGAGGAGCATCTGTGTATAGAGGTGTGACAAGGTATGGCCAAAAAAGTTATGTGCTTTTATATTAATATCATTAATAATAAAGTTCTCAATTAAATTATTTACTGCAATTTCAGCTTTTTCATTATCATCACCAGCAATTATTGCAAACATACCCCTTTTATTTTATTTATTATTGTTATAGGCACCACCAACATGGAAGGTGGCAAGCTCGTATAGGAAGGGTTGCAGGCAACAAGGACTTGTATCTTGGTACATTTAGTAAGTTCTGCCACCAACCCTTACTCTATTGCCTCTCTATTCTAAGCTCCCTTATTTTCCCCCTTTATATTTTGTAATTAATTTCTGGAAAATGACTTCAATGCATTGTGTTTTAAATTTTACTAGAGTCCAAACACACCCATAGATTATCATATTTAGTCCAGCATGCAAAAAGTTTATTTTGGTGCGTCTTGCATTATGATAAGTAAAACTTTTAAGTATTACATAAATATCGATGTTTTAGTGATTTTAGCCATTGATTTTTATTATTGCATCTTAGTGTTATCCTTTATACTTTCTCTTTAAGCTCATGTTTGATACTGATATATACATTTAATGGATGTGATTAGACGACTTTGTACATTGAAATTAAGCTATTTATATATTTAACTTCAATTATAATTAATTAACTTTAATAATTCTATAGGCACACAAGAAGAAGCTGCAGAAGCATATGATATTGCAGCAATCAAGTTCAGGGGAACAAGTGCGGTGACCAATTTCGACATAAGCAGGTACGATGTGAAGAGAATTTGCTCAAGCTCAACCCTAATTGCCGGAGACCTTGCGAAACGGTCTCCTAAAGACTCGACTCTGGCCATCGCCGACGACTTCAACTCAAGTGGTTCTGCCACACCTTCTCAACCAACTCCTTTGGCAATAACTGATGGCGAACACTCTGATGAGTTGCCCAACATGGTGTGGAATGGCGATGATGACGAGCAACAGCAAAATGAGACCGGAACCATCAACAACAACAATGTTGCTGGTCCATCATCATCGCAACAGGTTTCGCCGGGCAACAAGAATGCGGCGAACCCACCACAAAGCCCGAATGAATTCGGGGTGAATGGAGCAGATTATGGACATGGATATTTCAGTCTGGAGGGGCCACCAAAATATGATGATGGAAACAATGAACATGAAAACAGGATTGGGAGTCTGGGTTTGGTTAATCAAGTTCCTATGTTTGCTTTGTGGAATGAATAAGGGGAGCGTTTGGGAGTTTAGACAAGAATCTTAGCATAGGAAAAAAAAAAGAAAAGAAAACTATGATTAGAAGGAATTATTATTATTATTATTATTATTATTATTGTAGTTTTTGTAATGGTAATTTAACTTTGTTCTGATTCTCAAAGAAGGGGAATTCCATGTTGATTCCTTTGTCCAAAGTTTCTATTGAGCATTGTACTTGGCTATCTGTATGCAAAAATTTGTTTTGCACAACAAATCTCAGCCGTTAAATCTTTTTCATTATATGGTTTGATTTTATGAAAAAATTGATTTGAGAATTTAAATATTAAAATATTTAACTAAAATATTTTTAGAAACTAATTTGGGGTATTACTTGGAAAAGAAGAAAATAAGGTTAATGAACATAGGTTTTTTAATGTGATAAAATCTCATAAGCCTTGCTTGCTTCACAAGTTAAGTCATTGTTGGTTAAATTAATTAGTCCTAGTCAACAAAATTAGTTAGTTAATTAAGAATGATGCATGGTCACTTTATCTTTTTCACTAGAAGGGTATTTAATTAGTTATCATGTGTGTATCTTCATCGAAAACTGCTTCCAGTTTGTCATGCACATTAACGATGATGACAATAAAACAATGTAAGGACTCAGAGAAAAAGAAAACAGCAACTCTGTCTTTTTGTTACCAAGACAAACACAAGAGACAAAGAAGACCACGCATTTTCTCATTTCTCTGCTTGTCATGAATCATGACCGCATCGAATCGAAATCGAAATATATATAAGTAAATAATAGAGGAATGTTAAGTAACTATTAATTTTAATTTATTTTAATAATTATTTAGTGATTATATTAAAAAAAATATTGGTTAAAATATTAATTTTAAATTATAAATTAAAATAAATAATTGTCTAACTTTTTTCTATATAATATTACTTTTGGATTTTAAAAAATAATATTTTATTGGTAATAACTAATGAAAGTTCAAAAAAGTATCGAGAACTAATACATTCATCATTATATAAATATATACAAGAGAAAAAAAATGTAAAATAATAAAAAAGTTAAATTAATTTATAGGTTCCTATAGTTTCATGAAATTTTTAATTAGATCTCTATATTTTTTTTTCTTTTAATTAGGTCCTTATATTATTTAAAATTTTATAATTAGGTCCTGTAATGACGAAATATTAGAATTAATGAAAAATTTCATCTCTAAATTAAAGATATCACAAAAACTAATGACTAACTCGTTAAATATGACATTTCTCTATATTTTAAAATAATAAAATGAATATTTTCTCTCTTTTTTAATATATTTTAAGCTTCCTAAACATATTGACTTTGATTCATGTAAATTGAGAATATTTTCAAGGAACATTAATAAAGAAGTAAATAAAAAATATATCTAAGTGAATGTAAGCTTTACGTAAAGTGCAAAGTACGATAATAATAGAAAATTCACATTTTATAAATATTTTCTTTTACACTTATTATTAATAGGGATCTAATTATAAATTTAAAAATGATATAGGGACTCAATTAAAAGAAAAAAATATAAAAATCTAATTAAAAACTTAATAAAATTATAAGGACTAGCAGAGTAATTAAATCTAAAAAAAATTAAAGCATTTAGAACTCAATAGAAAAAAGTATGTAATCATTTTAGTCTGTAAAAAATTTTAAATTAAATATATTAGTCTCCAATTAATATTAATTACTCTTTAGTTCCTGATTTTTGTTTAAAAAATCAAATTAGTCTATAAATTTTTATTTTATTAGTCAAATTAATTCTCTTAAGCACATAAGTTACATTATTATGCTTTGATGACCAATTTGATTTATAGAACAAAAAATTGAGAACTAAAAAATAACTAAGTGAAGATTAATGTGTCTGGTTTTAAATTTTTTAATCAAAATGAATAAATATTCTAAAAAAATCCAAAATTCAAATTAGAGAAAATCATTTAAAACAGAAAGAGGAGGAGAAAACATTTTTTTAAGAAAATATGTGTTGTGCTGGCTTGCATAATAATTGTTATATTATTAATTTTCTAGCGATGTTGTAAATTTTTTTTTTTTATTATAGTTAGTAAACCCAACCCACATACTCACCCATTCTTACACACTATTTAATTTCATTTCAGCTCTTGCTAGATATTAATCCCTAGCCTTTTGGATGCAGCATCTTTTGGGAGCTAAACTCAACTACTGGATCACTGGTAAAAGTTCTATAAACACAGAAGTCACAAAATAGTCATTATAAATTAATTTTATATTATTTTAGCAGAATAACTAATTATTAAAATAACTAATTATATTAAGATAATTTAATATCTTATATAAATATTTTTATATACGCATCAAAAGTCATGTTTTGACTAAAGTGAAGGAAACGAGAGAAAAAAGAAAAGGAATAATGTGGTATGGGGACTGGGGAGGAGGGAGGTGCCTTAACTTGTGTGCCCTTTCTCATTACTTTCTTTCCACTCATTTTCTGATTTGATTTAAATAACCAAAAAATAATCCTACCATCAATAATTACTACAAAAACATGAGAAAGAGTTCAAACTTCAAATTAACTTTAAGGTTATTTTTTTACTTGGATAACTACTAACACGTGAGTTATTTTATGTCCAATAAGATTATAAGATGGACATTTACTATGTGCATTTATTTGTGATATTTTTAAATCTTAAATTAATTGGTTTCATTTTTAAGAATCCTTCCAATTGGCACATATATACTCTTTTTTTTAAGAGGTCAATTACAATTTACAACTTGAACTTGGTAAAAGAAAAAGGAAAAGAAAAAAGAAAAAATAAGAAGAAGCTATAGTCAAGTCAATTCAACAACAAATTCTTCGACTTTTTTATTGTTGGTTAGCAAAGGGTACTTCCTTTTTGCCTAAGACACTGTCACACTGCAATCTATTAATTAGATCCTATGTTAATAATTAATAACATGGCCGATTTATTAACCCTAGCTAGGTTGCACCAAAGACATATGATTTTAATATCCCGTGGGGAAAAAAAAAGCAAGGAAAAATCAAAGAAAAAAATGATGACTGCAAGAACTTGTACGGATTCGTAGGGCCCCCCCTTTGAGAGATTGTTGCAGAGATAGAAAATTTAGAGAGAGATTCTGTGCAGAAGAAGGGGAAAAACAAAAGCATTATATTTATGCATATGAATGTGTGTGTTGTGAATTGTGTGGCAGATAGAGAGGGCCAAAAAGGCCCAAAAGGAGACATAGAAAAGGACACAACAATCTACACAACACAAGATGCTTATACATCCACAGACATAGACATTTCTCCATCATTACACACCTTACTACTACATATATGTTAGGGTGAACGTTATTCATTTTAACAATGATGCATGTCTCTTTTTCAAATAAAATTATAAGAAGTAACTCATATACATTCTGGAGTTTGATATTTCAAAATTTATTATGTTTTAATAAGTCACACAAAAATTATTAAGTTTTGATAATTAAGTTTATACATACAAGTTGTAGTAAATAAATCGATTCATTTATGTAAAATTGAGAGTTAAGATATTTTGAGATGTTTAAAACTTAGTTTTAGGGTTTGATTACAAAAGACAAGAGTACTTGTTCCTCCAACATCTTTCTAAATAAAGGAACATATTAAAATACTATTATTATTCCCAACAAAATTATTCAGCAAGTTTTTCTTTTATAAATTAGAGACAAATTCTTTCTTTAAGAAATTAGAAATGAAATTGTCTTAAATGAGGAAGGACTGAAAATTAGACATGTTATTGTAGAGAAAAAAAAAGAAATATAAGTTAGTTGTTTGCTAAATAAGTTTTATAAGTTAATCTATGTCAATAAAAAAAATTATTTTTTACATAGATCACATGAATGATTACTCGAAAAAAGAGATATAATTGAGTAACTATATAAAATATTATATATTTTTAATATATCAAAATTATATCTTTTTTTACTTACAAAAATTATTTGGTCCAAAATTTATTCAGAATTAATTTAGAACTTTATTATTTTAGTTTTTTAAAAGAAATTTTTTTGTTTCAAATTTAAATAACTAAGTTGATAGAATATCATATTTTTTTTATATATATATATTTTTTGTTATGTATTGAACAACTCCCAATTTTAAACATTACAACACACAATTCCTTTCATATAATGTAAACCCTTATCCAACGTATTAAGAGACCAATAATTCAACTCCTTAGATATTGTTTCTACTGAAAATCTTATATATTCAACCATGTTATATATTCTTGATTACAAGCTGTTCACCTCTAGAGTGTGAATGATGCAATAATGGGCAAAATCCAATAGAAAGATACACAATAGAGATCCATGCCTATTGCCTAATTAGCTTACTACACTACTACTATTTCTACTTCTACTTCATGTCTTCATCAGCTTTCCACCTTCTTCTTTATCTCTTTGCTAGCTACCTTCTACTGCTGTTGCTGTGTGACTATGGTTGTGCAGTATTTATTATGTATATTTATTTATAATTTGATAGTATATAGAAAAATATAGATAAGTAATATTTTTAACTAATAAATTAATCAACAAATCAGAAAACATTCAAAATGTTAAAAATAGAACGTCGTATATTACGCAATCAAGAGTTTTTAAAAATCAAATATACATATAATTCTATAAATATTCTTTTAGAAACAAAACATCTAAAACCTAAAAAAATAGAGCATTCAATTTAAATTATTAACTCATGTTAACTAAACTTTTATTAGTTATCTAGTATTACTTGGTGGGCTTCTTGTGCGGAGCTAACATGCATTTTATTTCAGGTTTTTTTTCCCTTTCAATTATTGTATACATTATTTTATAAAATAAAAAATCTACTACAATTTCATATCCAAATATTGTTGGTAGTCAAATCGCAATTCAAAAATTGAGTCGACATGCTAAATTTGAATTATGAATATAAATCATATCGAATCATAAAATTCATGAAAATTAATAAAATATTATAATATGTATAATACCATTAATAAAATAACATTTTAGGAGAACAAAATTCACAAAACCATCAATAGTTCATAAACATAGTGATATATAAGGTCAAAAGTTCAAATAATTATCAATAAAGTCTATCCGAAGTTATAATTTTAATGCAATTGTTAATATAATTTCTTTTTAAAAATTGTTAACATAGCGAGCTGAATCGAATCGTGCGATTTCAAATCAAATTGTACGATTTATAACTTGAATTTCTCGATTTCAATATTCGCCCGATTCACATCACTGAATTGAATAATTGATTTCTGACTCGTATCGAATCGCATAATTCACGATTCAGAATGTCGCGATTTGGCTATCATGGATATTATTAGTTAGTGTATTTGATTTTGGACGTAAATATTGCTAAAATTCACATTTTATCTTTGATGAGAATGTGGAACATCAAAACTTTCTCCCCACAAAGGACAAGTCATTTTAAGGATTTAAAAAAAATACAGTTGACATTATAATTCTTACATGGAGGGATTCTATGGCTGGCTAATGGATAATATGATGGCGTGACGGTTTGGGCATAATTTTCCATGTTTATATAGGGTACCTCTGTTCCATATATGGCATAAATATGCTTTGATTTGCATGGCTGTGGCTAATTTGTTTAAGTGTAAGTGTATGTGGACATAGACAGGTCATGCCTCTATATCTATTCTGATTTCTGCAAACAACAGCCTATTGATTTGTCCTAATTTGAATCCCCACAACCTTTCTAAACACTTTGACTTCTTCTCTTCTACTCTTCTAGAATCTAGACTAGATTGCCCTCTTCTACTTTCTTGCATTTCTTCTCAAATCTAGAGCAAGATACTAATATAAATAAAGGACAATTCTATAATGAAGAGGTGTTACATGCATAAAATGAAGAGTTGTATTATTTTTATTTTAAAAATTAATAAAAATAAAATAAAATATTTTACATAATTGAAATTCAACCATTTATCAAACAAAATTTTTATCTTTTTATCATTGTTTTCTTCATCATAATATGCACCATAAATGAAAGAGGGTAAGAAATTGTCGGATTATACTATTTGATAAATAATGATCCATTTATACTATCTTATGTCAATATAATATGTGACGGAGTATTATGTTTAAGAAAAAAACAAAGAATTAGTGGTAGTTTGTCACAAATTTTATGTGAAATGCGTCACACAAAATTCATGATAGATTATCACTTATTCTTTGTTTTTCTAAAACATAATATTCTGGCATAGATTTTATAAATATAAAATGAAACAAATGATCATTATTTATCTAATGGTGTAATCTAAGTAATTTTTTTCTTCCTTTATGTTATATTAGTAACTTGCCGTCAAATTTAATCAAAGTGTTCCTTTCAATTTGAATGCTTATTCATTGTGTTTGACACAATTATAATAATAATATTCACACCTATACACTCTTTGAAATTTGAATATCCCAGCTTCTAAATTCTAATCTAAAATCTCAATGGCCAAAATTGCTTGCTAGCTACATGCACTATGCTTGTCTATATACTCTATTTTGTTGTGCATTGGATTTTTAGAAAGGAAAAAAAAAGGTTGGTAGTGCTCATATGGTTCTTTCTCAATGTTTGATAGTGAATAGTTAGACAATAAATAATAGGATTGTTATACGGTGCAGATGGTGCACTGAAACTGTATACAGAGAAAAAGAATGATAGTAAATAGAATCATGGAAGTGTTCATATCACATATTAATTATAGGAGTTATAGAATCATGGAAGTGTTCATATCACATATTAATTATAGGAGTTATATAGTACAAATATAAATGATATATATGTAAGTTTTATCTGAAAAATATGAAGATTGACATCTATATATTATTTTAATTTTTATGAAATGTAAAATATGAATTTTGTATTGTAAATTTTTTTTTAATATTTATATCAATTTATCTCTGTATCGAATAATTTTTTTATTAAATATTAACTTTATGACATCAGTATATATAGGTGCCGTTTTCTTGACCATGAGATTGAAACATCTTCAGGTTATATCATTTTTTTGGTGACTTCTTGTTTATATCATCTGAACCATTTTACCGAATAAATTACCTAAATAATATTAAAAATAAAAGAAGTACTCTTTAGAGCATAATTTTTATGTTCAAAGAAGATCATCTATGTCTTGTTAATCCAAATATATATATATATATATATATATATATATATATATA
>JASCZI010000301.1:38186-57403 GCA_036250425.1 Stylosanthes scabra
TTAGTTAGTACTACCATAATCCATTATTTTTAGAAAGAACATACATTATGAATATATGATTGATATCAAATTAAAGTTTTACTGAAAAAAAAAAGTTTCATCATCAACTTCCAACAAATTAAAGTCTCAAAGTGATCTTTGAGAAGGTCGAGGTCATATATGGAATTAGCTTCTGAAATTTAAAATTTTTAGAATTGATCTCTGTCCACCATAATGGTCATTCTCTCCTTTTTCGACAATGATTTAGCAAGCTAAGTAATTAGTTGCAGTGTCACCAGCAATACCACAACAAACTTGTTGGTAGTGGATTTAGAATAGATTGGTGGTACCAATTTATCACTCTATTTATTGAGTCACTATTAAAGCAAAGATGCTAAACTCATTTTCATATGAAAATCAATCTCAATGCATGACATTAACTCTTAAGGACCAAATCGATGTACAACTCAAATAACTATTATAATAGCTTCCTAACATCAAGATATTACTCAAAACTCATATTCTAGATATGATGTATCATCATGACATGGTATGGTGAAATCCATAGATATATAGTATAGGGACATTCCCATTGCTCCAAATGGACTCATTGGGGGGTTCATGTAAGAGGAAGCAGCTCAACTTTAACCATTCTAAGCAAATATATAGCATCAATTTCCAATGCTTTTGGCACCTAATGCATTCACACCCCTTCCTCACTGCTCAAACTCGAATAAACCCTTTTGCACTTTCCTCCTTATCTTTTATCTTTGGTTCTTTATTATTACGACCTACGACGTATAAAACATGCACACTTTACTGAGTTGTCGTGTTTGCATGTCGGATGCATTTTGAACACGACATTTATCGACATACATTCGACATGCGTATTTTTTGTGTCGGTCTATGTCCTTATAAAAAAAAATTATTCGGGAGATACTTGATGCACCAAAATATTATTACATATTTGCATATTTACAAATTTCACATCAATCAAGGATATGGTCTCTTGAAGTGTGAGACATCCTTCACTCCATGAGCTAGATTTTAGTGTTAAATTATACTCACATAATCTCAATTCTAATATGATATCAGAACCTATTCGATTCAATAATGTTAGGTCACTCATCAGTTTACGATCAAGCTTTGGATGATCATTTATAGGCGTGAAGGGATGTATTGCAAATCCCATATCAATCAAAAATAAGTTCTCTTGAGAGTATATAAGTGTGAGACATCCCTCACCCTATTAGCTAACTTTTAGGATTGAATTAGATACACATCATTCTAATTCTAATATTGTATTAGAACCTATTCGAAGAGTGATTATTATAAGTTTAACATTAATCAATGATATGATGTCTTGAAATTCTTAGATAAAATTTGAAAATATTATATATTATTATTTATTAAAATTATAAATTATATTAAATACTTTATATAATTAAAAAGATATTAAAATATTTAAAACTATTAATTTATATTTTAATATAAATAAAATATAAAAAACTTATTACATTTTGATTTATCAAATATATAAAGACTAAAATGACTTGTTCATATATGGCTAATTAAATGGACTAAATTAAAGTCACCATTATGTTTTCTTTTTCTTCTTTCTCCTTTGAATTGAAAGAAGACAAAACTCACGGTAGTGAAAGTATAAAGCAAAATATAAAACCTTGGGACCAGGGTGCAATAAACTAGGAATTCACATCCTTTATTTAATTTATTTTCTCACAACAGGACGAAGAAGGTCACTTTTTCCTTTTCTTTTTCTCCCCTATATGCATTCACTACATACAGTCTTTTTTTCAGTTATCTTTCATTCATTTCACAACCTTTGGTCTGTGTCTCAACAATTCCAACATACCACATCAGTGCCAAAATTACCATAATGCCATTGAGAGACATTTATATGGATTAAATTATGGTAGTCACTTTACACCAAACACTAATTCTACTATCCATACAAACAATATCTACAACAAAATCTTATTAAATTGGAGATGACACTAAAATTAGATTGATATCCACCCTTTTTAGAGAGGAACTCGAAAAAAGCAATTAAATAAGAATATCATTATCAATTTTTAGAATTACAACAGCCTCTCCCTCAATTACATGTTTTCTTTATCTTCTTTAAAATTATGTGAAAACAAATTTTAATATATAAATTATAGTAAAAATATGGTCAAATAACATAGCCAAAAGGTTTAATTTATAATGCTAATAAGATACTAAACAGTTTCTTTAAGATTAAAAGTAACATAAATTACAAGATCAACCTGTTAATGGGAGAAGAAAAATTGAAGAGGGAAGAGAGATGCAAAAGGAGAAAGGAAAGAGCTACAAAGCATGAGTGGAAGCAACAATGAACAAGAAGACAAATTGGGGCTGACACTTTTTGAGGAGATTCTGTTAAAAGTAACTGCGTTTCTGCGGCTGCTTGACTACACTAGACTACTGTAGAGACCCAGCCACCATGCTTCTTGCTTTTGCAGTTTTCTTCATTCTTCATGTATATACACTGCATTGTCAATTCTATCCCTCCCTTTTCACCCCGGAGCCTCTGTATAATCATATATCTCCTTTAGACTAATTAGTAATTAGACCAATAAAATGAACAAACTAAGTGACCTCAGACTGATTTACTCTTGAAAATATCAACTAGATCCTAGGAGATTTCAATATTGAATTAATTAACCCTTAAGCAATAAAAAGTACAAAGTTGAGATAGAAAATGGTCAACTTAATTGAGAGTGCAAAATGAAACATTAAGAGTAAATGAACATAGATGCATATGGCATGTCACTTTTTGTCAATTGTTAATTTTTTTAAGTGTATTTTTTATCTTTTTGAATCTTTTGTATGCATATTTATTCGCCTCAAAATTTTTAGTGTATTTTTATCCAATTTTTTTTGTAAAGGGTATTTTAGACTAGGAGGCCCAAATTAATATGAAACTAGATAGTTAAATAATTTAAGTCACTTACCACTTACGTTAGGGTATGAGATTTATTTTTAGCCATTTTTTTGGTAATTTATTTTTATCCATTTATTATGTTAAAAAATAGCTTATTGTATTGAAACACAGTTTTTTTTAAAAATTTTATTTTGGGTCGTGGTATTGAACCATAGTTAAGTTATGTTGAAAGCTTACCTGTATCAGACGCTGTTGTTGTTTTTTTTTTTTTTTTGTTCGGATAGAGGCTGTTGTTGTAAAACTGTATCAAAGTCAATAAGTCATGTTGAAAGCTAAATACGAAGCAATGCCCCCGGAAGTCTTACCTTTGTGGGTTGGATTGGTAGGTGAAAAATTCAGACCAATAATCCAATGTACACTAATAAATTCCGAAATTTGTCAATCAACCCAACCCATAAGCCCATTCTCTGTGTATGTTATTTTTTGGGCTGGTCAAAACCAATGGATTCATAGATTACCTTGACCCAGTAAATACTCGAATTTGAAAGCATAAGCGAATGAGCGATAATGAACTTTATTTTCCAAAGCAATTACGATGGGATATATTATTCATTAAAGAAAGTTTAGGGAGCCTATAGTTTGTTAGTCAATAGGTATTTTCCTTCTTTTCTCTTTTCTCTTTTACCACCCACTATTTTCCTAATTACACTTATGGGCTTTCTAACGTTGGCTCTCTAGCATTACTCTATTCATTATTCGTAGTTCTAGTATTAATGCTGAACTCAGAAGTCAGAACTGAAGAAATAGGTCACACCGACTCATTTGGTCTGGTTTTAATTACTACATATGAGGAGGGTCCTCTCAAGTTTTCCCTTTCAATTATTTCATAAAGTGTAACATAAAGTATAGGAAAGTTTTCACATGTTGGGCTATTTTAGCGGAACATCATATTCTTAATACTATTAGGTTTTATATAATTATATTGTCTTGTGGCAGCTTCTAAATGACAAAAATAATCTTCATTTTAAATATAAAAAGATAAAAAGAAATATACCTTAAATAAGGCATTTGGAGCTCATTGAGCCATAGAATCTAGTGAAAATAGGTGTGAGGTAATAAATTATGTCAATGGAATAATTTTTGTAGGATGGCTTTTAGTTATTTGCATGTATATATTCTGAATATTTATTTAAAAAATTGATGAACTATTATTTTATATATATGATAAAAGATATTTCATTATTATAATTATCTTAATCGTAAATTTTTAACTAATTATTTCTACTGGTGGTTTCTTTTTATTAAAAAGATATTTTTTGATCGATTTATCAACAAAATAATTTTTTAAAGATTGACTTATTGCATTTAATTGAGAGAGAAAGCCTATTGCTAAAGAAAACAATGTTAGAAAAAAATAATTTTTAAATACAATTAATATCTATGTACCCATCATACACACAAACACATCACCTACTCATACGAACCCCAAAAAAATTTCACCTCGTGAAACGCGCTATTTCTCTCTCTTCTTCTTTCTTCCATTTTCTCTTCTCCGTCCTCTTTTTCTTCTTCCTCATTCTTCTTCATCTTCCTCTTTTCTTCTTCTTTCTTCTTCTTCTTCATTTTTTTTCTTTTTTCTTCACCGTCTTCGCCTCCATCTCCGCCATGCCTCCGCCTCTGCCTCTATTACCATTTCATACCGCGCTTCCGTCTCCACTTTGTACTCCGCCTCCTTCTCTTCTTTTTCCTCCTCCTTCTTCTTTTATGTTATGTTGTTGTTGTTTTTCATCTTCTTCCTATATTATGTGGTTGTTTTTGTTCTTTATCTTCTACTTTTCCTTTTATGTTACGTTGTTGTTCTTCTCCTCATTCCTCTATTATGTGGTTGTTTTTGTTCTTCTTCTTCTATTTGTTTTCCTTCCTCTGTTACATGATGGTGGTTGTGATTGTTGTTTTTTAATTGGTTTGTTTGCTTTATTATTATAAAGTTTAAAATTCTGCTCAAATTGGTTTAACATTCTGTTAATCTACATATAAAAATTTTGCTCAAATTGATCTAAATTCTGCACAATTTGGTTTAACATTCTGTTCATCTATATATGAAAATTCTTCTTAAATTGGTTTAACATTCTGTTAATCTAGATATGAAAATTTTGCTCAAATTGGTTTAACATTCTGTTCATCTGGTCAAATTAATTTAACGTTCTGTTCATCTAGATATGAAAATTCTGCTCAAATTGGTTTAAAATTCTGCTCATCTAGATATGAAAGTTCTGCTCAAATTGGTTTAAAATTCTACTCAAATTGGTTTAACGTTCTGTTCATCTAGATATGAAAATTCTGCTCAAATTAGGTTTAGATTCTGCTCATATTTTACAACAATTGCCAGATTCAAACCAAAAAGCAGAATCTAAATCTAATTTGAGTAGAATTTTAAAATGAGATGAACAGAATACTAAATGGTTTTAATATTCAGCATTCAATGTTTTCAAACACCCAGATTCAAATCAATTGCACGAAATTCTTTTCCGTCTGAGGTTGGTTTTAGTGAAATGCTGTTGAATTTTGTAATTGCTCTGTTTTTATAATTTTTGTGTGATGTGGGTGAAGAGTAAATTCGGAGTACTTTTGAATATTTAATGGCGAAGTAAAGCAGTGGCAGCAAGAGAAGAAGAAGAAGAAGAAGAACAACAACAACAACAACAACTACTACTACTACTACCAGAACGTAACGGAGAAAGAGAAAGAAGAAGAAGAAGATGAAGAAAGCGAAGATGGAGATGGAGGTGGAGATGAAGGTGGAGGCGGCGATTGAGAAGAAGAAACAGAAGAAGAAGAGTAGCGTGCGTGTGACGTGCGTGATTGGAGGTGATGGGTTTTGGGCGTGAAAACACACGCCTGCAATGAGAGTGGGAGAGGTTTGTGTGTATGATGTGTTTGTGTGTACATGTAGCATTATTATTTTAAATAATTATTTTTGGATTGTTTAATTTTGTCAAATAAAACTTATTTTTCATTAATGCAAAGTTAATTTTTTTATTCCGTTGAAAAAATTATTAATATTTCTTCTTTTACAGATAAATTTAATAGTTTATTCTATTTAAACTCTTAAATTTATTTATTTTTATTTTGCAATAATTAGAAAGCAACCATCATATTGCTATAATTATTTAGTCACAAAAAAAAATATTCCTATAATTATTTAAAACTAGTACACAAATTTGTGCAATAACTAGTGAATGAAAACATACATAAAATCAAGTTTGTGCAAAACAAAAAAAAAATGAAGCAAAAAATTATCCTCATTAAAAAAAATACAACAAAACACATTAACAACATACTGGGCCAAAAAGAAACTGGGCTTGTCAAACATGGCTGGTACATCAGCTTGGCTACATAAAGCCATCTACAAAGGAGGTGATTTATAAAGGATACTTAAGCAAGCACAACAGAACTAAACTTGTCACTTACTAAACCGAAGTCCAACCATTGTGATCCCTATCACATGGGTAGTATGCAAAAAAGCCACATGCAATCTCATCCATCAAATATAATATACAATTTATTTTAATGGTCACTGTAATTGGAACATCACATTCCAATAAAGTAATTGCCATATGAGAAAATTTTCCTAAAGTATATAATCTCTTACACTTTAGGATTCTTATCATTAAACGGAGTTCATTATAAATTTGCACCTCCTAAACCTGTATGCATTATAAACATTCTTTTGCATCCTCCATATACAAGGACTGTTGGAAAGTTACTGATACTCCACATCAATGCTAATCTTGACACAAGGACTATGTTGTTCAGGTGTCTTAAAGTCAACATAAAATCACATTTTAACCCATTCACCTAATCTATTGAGAAATGACCCAAACACACACACACACTAATCATTTAAGGTTTAGAGATAAAACATTAATTTTGGCATTGAGATTACTGGGATCATGTATTATACTAATCTATCGATATGCAATTGGAAGAGCAGTTTTGACTGGTGAAAACAATTTATGGAATTCATTGGACTATTTTCTAAATAAACTGAAAAAGAAAAATTCATGGTATTTAACCCTTTAATCCAAATCCAAATAAATCTGATACCACACTATGAGATAAAATTTTAAAGCAAAATTGTTATTATGGGCAGAAAACATAGATGAATATAAAGTCCTACTCTAATGACCAAAAATCAGAAAGGGCAATCAAAATGCTTCCCTTAAAAGGCACAAATGGTATAAATGCTAAACCTCTTCACAAAAATTTGTTTTCTGAAAGTTTCTGTTAGTAAGGTATTCAATCCCATGTAATCCAGGGAAAAGAATTAAGAATATGTAATAACTAATTAAAAAAAAAAAAAAAAAACCTGTTTCCAACATTGCTTCATTTAATCACTCTATTCATCATCATCATCCTTCTTGCTGGTTTTACGGTATGATTCTTCAACGACCTTGGCCATGAAAAAGGCGGTGTCGGCTAGCCTTGCCATGTTAGGCACTTTATAGTTCTGTGCCAGGTAAACACCAAAGGCTGTCCCTGCTATGAAGGAGAAGCAACTCCTTATGATACCCATTGTTGTCTCTTGTGTGCTTGCTATGAAATTTCTGCAAAGAGTGTTTAAGTCGCTGTCAGAGATGAGCACGCAAGATTTGTTCAAAATCATATGGGAAGTGCTTTTAAGAGTTTCTGTGTGGTTCATGTAGGTGTGAAAAGTTCCTCTAACTGGTTCAGAAGTGTTCAAAAATTTAAATTAGTTATATCAATGTGAGTTTCACTGTTTCAGCATCTTTTGTTTAATTCATAGCTAAAATTATACCAATCACTAAAGCATATTAACCCTGTCAGTCTCCAATAATGTGGTGTCTTAAGAGTTCAGTTTTTCCTTATCAGCAAACTTTTAAACATTCTCACATAAAAGGTTCATTCAAAATAAGGCAATGAATAACTGAAACAACTTAGCTCCTATCACAAAGATGACACATTGAGGGTCCTTTTGGCTTCAGCTTAAAAAATGGCATTTACGAGGATGTTCATATGAATGTTTCTCTAGAAGTGGCAACAAGGCCAAATCGAGTTCTTTAGCTTCACAAATTCCCACACATGCTTTTAATGAGTTAAATAGACAAGTACATAGTGATATAAATACCCCTCTACGTTTCTCATCTCCTAAGACTGTAATCAGGCTCAATTAGATTACTCAGTTACCCTCCATCAGAAGTGTTGCAAAAATTACATAGCCCTACTGATCTATGTATATGAAATCATACTAGAAAGATCAAGCTTGGCCAAATTATATCATTTATTTAAGGGATTCATGATTCTTATTTTCAGAATAAGGATCCAGAATTCTAGGTCCCCTCAAATACTTTCTCAACTTAGAAGCGGCAGGTTTTTATCTTCCCACAAAAACATTATATTCATCTCTTGGTAGATTTACTAAGTCATGACGCCAAGAGAAGGCTGTCATGATTGCTAGAATTTGTAGAGTGCAGCTGCTTCAGGACAATGAAACTCGATTTGGCAATTGACAGGGATATGACTCTAGTTGAAAGGTTGTTGTGCTTGGAAATTAAAAGGCAAATATTGCATTTCCTGCACAATAGTTGAGCTAGTTTATGAGAGCAGCTACCATGGCACATTATAGGGCTACAACAAGAGAACTGAAAGAACTAAAGGGGTGGTGGTGTCCTAGCCAAATCTATTAAGAACCACCTCCGATTAGGTAGGGATTGACTATATACATCAAACACCGGATTCTCATTTAGCCTTCCACAAACATATCCAAACCACACCTAAGGTATAGATAGAGCTGCAAAGAATGAATTGGGGTTGAGTTCACAAACTGATTCAAATTTCACTATAAAAATCGAAGTGCTATTCCTAAAATTTGGGTATGACATTGTGTGAGACTTGGTACTGTCAGGGTTGATGCACCTGCCTCCTGTATGGTAATTGCATAGGTTCCATTGCAGGATAAGAAAAATGCTTGCCCTGTGGCACTCACCTCAGAATACAAAAAGGATTCATTTTCCTTTGTTCTGAACATATAATAATTAAGTTTATGTTATTCCCGAGAACCCTAAACCATGAAGCCCTCTTGTTTCATTTGAACAGATTGCACAGTAAGGAAATTAAGAGTAAATAAGAGAGATGTTTAGCGATTTCACGGTTTCAGGAATTCAAAGCATTAAAAAATATTGAGTAGATAAGCAGAAGACAAATTAGCAGAGATGCGCATACATATACATAATCACAGCATGACCAGAGAGAGAGAGAAGGGTTGATACCTGGAAGGGAGAAAGCGAAGATAGCGCGGCAAGAGAGAGAAGGAGAGAGAGCGGGAATAGGCCGTCGGGGTTCAGCGGCCTATGTAGTAGAGGGACAACTTGGAGAAGAAGCCAGTCTCATGATTTTAACACGCCATGGGATTTCAATCGAAGAAAATTTCATTAGAGAGGAGAAGGAAATTACTTAACAGGGCCTTCAACACCAGCCCAGCAAAAAGAAGGCATTTCTCACCAAAAAAAAAAGGAGAAGAAAAGAAAATTCTGGATCAAATTTGAGGAGAAATTAAATAAATAAATTTACAAAATCGGATATTTTAGTTTCATATATTTTAAAATATCTTAAATCTATAATGTTTATGTTTAACTAGTTCCCTTTTTAAAAATACATATAAAATAAAATGGACTATTTTATTTTTTTTATTACTTTTAAGACTGTTTTGAAATTTTTTATATTTTTTAAATTATTTTATTTTTCATCAAATATAATTATAACTTGTAAGTGAAGAACTATATTATTTAATAAAAATAAAATATTAATATTTTAAAATCTAAAAAATAAGACATTTAACTTTAAAATTTTCACATACTCACTTAAAAAAATACATCTTATTTTGACAACAAAGTACTAACTAAACATTTTCAGGCACTGTGTCTTTCTTTTCTTCTTCTCTTTCATGTTTTTCTCTCGTTCTAGTAATTCCCATGCCATATTTTTTTGCACATCATCCTCCGTCTCCTTCTTTTTTTCATCTTCATCTCCTCATTTACTCTATCATAGTCGTCCTTCTTCTTCTTCACATCTCTCTCTCTCTCTTATGTCATTGATATCCGTGTTTTATGTACCTGCTCCTCTCTCTCCTCTTTCTCTTTATATTCTTCCTCTTCGCCGCCTCCTACTCAGCCGACGTTATCGTCGTTCTTCTTCTTTTTCTTTTTCTTTTTCTTTTTCTTTGTTGTTGCCTCCTCCTCATTATTATATTTCTTTTTCTTCTTTTTTGTCTATGTTTACATTTCTTCATCTATGAGGACTGGAATTGTAACTCAAAAA
Organism: Stylosanthes scabra; assembly: GCA_036250425.1. Lineage (NCBI taxonomy): Eukaryota > Viridiplantae > Streptophyta > Magnoliopsida > Fabales > Fabaceae > Stylosanthes > Stylosanthes scabra. The sequence continues at coordinate 48,430 of JASCZI010000301.1, forward strand.
GATCGTGATTTGATTTTTAAAAATATGTTCGATGATTTTAAATTTTTTGTTTGTTCTTATAGTAATATTCTGTTCGTGAAAATTGAATTCGATTTTAATTTCTTTTTGTGTACATTGAACAAATTTGGTTAAATTCATTATTGTTTGTGTTCTTTTATATGTAAAAATCAATTTGATGATTAATTGAATTTTTGTTCAAGATGATAGTGTTTCAGTTTTAAAAAATCTAGTTATTATCAAGTCTTTTTGTTTGTAATCAGATTTTTAAAAACTTGTTCAATGATTTTAAATTTTATTTTCTTTCTAATAGTAATATTCTGTTCGTGAATATTGAATTTTATTTTTTCTTTTTATGTGATGTTGATAAAAATGTTTATAAATTCAAACACGAACATAATTTTAAGCTACTACGAACATATTTTTAAAACTTATTTTTACATTTATTAAACATTCATCAAATTTATATACATGAATAATTTTTAAAATTACAATAAATATATTTTTAAATTATATGAATATATTCTCAAAACTTATTTTCAAGAACGATGTAGCAGAAAAAAAAAAAAAGAAAACAACAATAATAACAACTACAATGTAACAAGATGAAAAAAAAGAAACAAAGGTAAAAGTGAAGATGGAGAAAAACGTGGTTATGAGGAAGAAAAAGAGGAGACGAGGTAGAACTGCAGAAGTGATGATAAGAAGTGATGATAAGAAGAAATAATGCGTTATTGTGGGTGTGAGAGTTTGGGAGTAGATGTATATATACAGAAGTGTAAGATGTAGGCTGCTTGTTTTTTAATATGACAACTAAAGGTCAGTTTCTCTTTTATATTATACTAATTGGATGTTTTCTCTTAATATGGCCAACATACAATGTGTCATTGACGCGCATAGCATATATTTTGACGAGAAAAACCATAAAAGAATCGTCTATGTATAGTAAAAAATTTTTTAATTATATAAAATATTTAAGATAATTTTGAACTTATTTTAAGGACATAAGTTAAGAATAAAGTAGGACACGTGGACACATGATGATATTTTGGAGTGTCTGAGTGTATTTTTTATTTTTTTAAGGACACGGATGAGACACTCTAGACACGCGTGTCGGACGAGTGTCGATGAGTGTCGTATCCAAAATGTGTCCGACACGCGTGGACACGTCAGTTCAACAAAGTGTTTGTGCTTCATAGACAGGATGATATAATATTTATGTGTAATAATCCATGTTAAGATGTATTATAATGGTCAGATTTTATCTCATGCACATATTTTATCTCATGTACAGATTTTATCTTATTTATTTAAAAAATAAAAAAATCATATACAATCCGTCATTGACGCATTGTTATGCATCTTTTAAAAAAAATTAAAATGAATATGGACCATTAAATTTATTATAATTATACATCTTCACCATCCATTTTTAAGAATTCGTCATTAACGGGGAGCATCTATCTGTCTTCAACGAATTGTGGTGACATTTTATTACGGCGCCATATTAATAGAAAACACGTGATTTGACTCATTTGTTGGGGAAACTCCTACCCAACTACAATATTTAAAATAATTTTCGGTAAGATGTATTGGTAATAAAATCCTAATTTATTTAAATAAGAATAGTAGAACCTACATAATTTATCTTCCAATCTAACTTTCTCTAAATTCCTTGCTCATTTTCAATCTATGCAAAACGCAAGGATTCTGACCGCATCTATAATTTATCTACTTTCCAAAGAAGAACAAAACAAAATGTATTCCTTAAATCAACTCTATCGGTCAAAATTATTTTGTAGGAATTTTGAGAATTAAAATACGAGTAAAATCTCAAATAAGCTCATGATAATTACGTCGAAAAATAAGAAGGACATAGATAAAGAACATAGATAGAATGATAAATTTGTTCACGGTGGGAAATATCAGAGGTCGAATTGAGGTATTTTTTTTTATCAGGAACCTCGTTATCTATCTAGCAATTTATCAAGGGTCGGAATGAGTATTCACTCTTAAAATATCGATAATGTTACCTATATATCTATTTTAATTAATTAAGTCTAACATGATAAGATATTGTCGAAAGAATAATGCTAGGAGCCAACATTAGGGAGCCTATAGGGAGCCCATGAGTATAATTAGAAAAATAATAAGTAGTAAAAAAAAATTGATGTTTACTCTCTATGAACTTTCTAACGTTGGCTTCCAATACTTTTTTTTATAAAAATATACATCCCAATGGACTAATTTTCCCGTTGTGTGTGACATTATTACGATTAAAATAGAACTGAAAAGAGTAGAGATAACAAGAGAAGAGATAAAGAAAATAATTAAATTGTTATTAATTATCGATAATGAAACAAAACGGAGTAACAAATAAAACCAAATTGTGTCGCTCCCAGCATAATTGCCACGTCACAAGTGTGTCCGTCCTGTCCTCCATGTCTATCTCTTTGACTCCACTGCGCGTCTTGGTCAATGGTGATTCATGACAGCTCCCAAGATTCCATCTTCCAATCTCATTCATCACTTCTCCAGATTAGGCCAACCGCTCTCTCTCTCTGCAACTTCTTTCTCCTTCCCCATTTTCTCAGAAGGTGACTGCCTGGGAAGAGAGAGAAGGAACCCAAACGGAATTCTCAATCCAAACGGGCCTCCCAAATCTATCATTCATTCCTTTCTTCACATTCCTCCCAAACAGGACCCACATTTTAATACCTTTCTGCTTTTGCGTGGAAAACCCTAGATTTGGGGTTACCTACTTCATCTCAACCTCAACAACCATGTCCCGATTCGCAGATTCAATCGGGATCCTTTCATCTTTCTTCCAACTGCTTTCCTAGGGGAAAGCAAGGGATTCAAATAAATAAAAATAAAAATAAAGAGGGTTAGATGCGGAGAAAACCCTCTTTCCAACAACAACAAACCCTAATCCAAAATTTGAAGAACCCTTCCATCTTCGTTCCATGGATTCAACGTTTTCAACCTTGGGTTTTCTGATCTTTGCTTCTACAGTTTGTTTCTACGCCTTTCTTGTTCAATCAAAGATACCAGATGTCAACACTGATCAACTATCGCCACCACCGCCTCCTCCGCCACCTCCGCCACCTCCGCCGCCATCTCCACCATCACCACCACCACCACCGGCGCCTTCCCCTCCTCCTCATTCACCTCCGCCACCGCATTCGGCCCATAGGCGCCCTCCTCCGCCCCGCCAATCGCCGTCAAAGTCCGATGCGCAAGCGAACGAGCTGGGACCGCCGCGGCGGAGTCATCACCGCTACCGAATCCGTCCGCCGCCGCCGCCGTCTCGTCAGCAAAGTGGAATGAACACAGGGAAGAAAGTTGGGCTCTTGTTTGTGGGAATTGCGGCGGTTATCCAGATTGGCATGGTTAGTTTCTTGGTTTTCCAAAGAAAGCAGCTTCTTAAGGCCAATGACAGATATGAGAATTATTCTTGAACAAAACTAGTTTTTTTTTTTTTTTCTCTTCTTTTTTTCTTTCATATCATCGATTATAGATTCGTTTTAATTTGGTGGGTTTTGAGGCTTTAGATTCTTTACTAGCTGCATTCTAAATTGGGGGTCAAGAGTGAGATTAGATTCTGCGGAATGCAGCAAGTGCATCAGATTTTGGGAAGAGAAAAAAGCAAGGGTGGCTTGACTTACAAGATTTGAACCTCAAGTATCATATTTGGGAAGATTTACACTGTATAGTTGTGGTGGTGGTGGTGTTGTTAGTTTGAAGGGGCTTTTTTTTTCTTTCTTTTCTTTTCATTTTCATGTTTCACTTGGTTTTAGCTGTTACTATGTAGTTCTTTTATTTTTTATTTTTTTTTCTAAATATTTTCTCTAACATGCTGAATGTACAATAGAGTTAGGAACCTTTGAAGGATTAACAATGACAAGACTTTGATATTCTTTGTTCTTCTCTCAGATTTGGTATTCTTTTGTAGCTTGTGGTTTGAATTGTTTGATTTAATGTTATGAATGCGGTGATGATCAATAATTCTATAGTAGCTTCAAATTGAATAGAATATGTTTGATAACGTTATGCTCACTCCAAAACAACACCTTTCTGTTTTTTGTTCTTCAGAATCTATAGAGAGGAATGTCTTAACTTATCTGCAAATACTAAATAGGAAGTAGCTCAATCTTAAAGTGTAGTGGGAAATAGTGTTATTTATTTATGTCTGAAGGTTGTTGGCAAATTTCCATTTTGAATTGATCTTGTTTGTACTTGTGAAGACTGCTATAAATTTAGTTATCTATTTCTAGATTATGTTCTTTTGATGGAAAGTTATATCATTGAATATTTGATTGATTGTGTTCTGTTAAAACTCTAATGGATGTTTCAGATGTGTAATTTAGGAATGGGAGTTTCTATGTGAGATATTTGTTAGCCTAATCATGCATATTATAAATGTAACCATGAGGCATGGGATCTAGCATCAGTGATAGTTGTTTGAATTACTTAAATGTCTGGTATCCACTTCTACATTAATCCCCTTTGTATTATATAGGCATAGATGGATTATAAATGTGCTATTTTTTTTGAAGCCTTTTTTATTTTTCATTTTTCACTTTTTGGTTATCCTGATAATGAATGCTGAAGAACATCTTTAATTTATTTATGCTCTGTCTGTAGCTTGTGATGGGAGAGTCCATTAATTTATTGCTTTCTTTTCTTGGTTCATGTATGCATAATGTTGATATGTTTCAAAGGTTGGAAACATATTAATAACTTTTGTGAAGAGACCTTATACACTTCATCATCACACACCTTGTTTTCCTTTAATTAGTCTCTCTGTTCTGAAGTATTTGGTTATTTTAGGATGCATGAATTCTACCTAGCTTATGGTGTTACTTTTGATAAAATTACATGTTAAGGGTTTTGTTTGGTTGATAAAATTATGGCATGAGAACTTTCATAGATAAGTTACATATGCAACTCATCTATTAAAATTGTATTGCATTTTTACCCCAACTGAATATACACTTAATGATTACTATGTTTCTCTTGAAAGCTGGTTTCCATTTTATGATAATGGAAGGGAAGTTGGGGGATTTTTTTAATTGCATGAAATTTCCCTTGGTACGGAAAATAAAAATGAAAAGGAAATGAAAGCTAATTCAAATATTTTGTTACTCTTGGGATTAGAGTGGGTAGCTAGGTTCTGAATATTTTTTGTGGAATGAACTAAAATAGAAGAGTGGTTGTTGATGTTAACATTTTAGGTTAGGGCTATATTAATTTCATACCTTTCCTTGTTCTATAAATATCTGGTCAAAATTAGAGAATCTGAAAGTAAAAGACGAGATGGTATATATACTCTGAGTTAAATATCAAATTGGCCCTGAAATTTGGGACTATAATCAAATTGGTCCTCGAAATTCAAATGTTATCAAATTGGTACCTCACTTTTACGATTGTAATTCATATTGATCCTTTTAAGGTTATCCGTAAAAAAAATGATGATGTAACTGCTAATTGTTCATGCTGAACTCTAATAACACGATGTCGTGATCTGTTGGCGCCATTATAGTGCCAAAATGACATCGTTTAAGGCTAAAGGAAGTTAAAATCTCTCTCACACAATGCCATGAAAGATAAATTTTAACTTCTTTTACTCTCAAATAACGTCATTTTGGTACTTTGTTGACACGAACATATCACAACATCATTTTATTAGAGTTTAAGGTGGACAATTAACTGCCAAATCATTGTTTTTCTTACGGACAACCTTAAAAGGGCCGATGTGAGTCATATTTGTAAAAATGAGGGATTAATTTGTTAACATTTAAATTTCGAGGGCCAATTTGATCGTAACCCCAAATTTCAGGGATCAATCTGATATTTAACTCATATAAACGTTAATAATTTGGTATTAGTTGGGATAGAATTATGAGGACATTCAAGGCATGAAGTACGTTCTGCAAATTCAAAATTTATTTTTGGTCTTATTTTGTGTTAAACTTGGATTTGGGCTTTTCTTTTTTTGATAAGTTTGCTAAAATGATGGCCTTCAATTATGCCCCTTCCTCCATACCAAAAAGAAACTATGCCCCTTCCTAACCATTAACCAATATGGCTTGGGAGAGTAGTTAGTTCATTTATTTGTTTTTATTTGCTTTTGAAAAAATACTAAGGTTTAAATCATGTTTAGGGTTCTTGAACCACACTTTTACTGAAAGTGCTATTCATCTTTGAAGTTACAGAATCCCTAATCTCTCACTCTTAGACAAAAAAAAAACATGTCTTGTTGTATATACAATATTTCAGTGGCCATAGACAAATTATTACGAGCCGGAAGGGGGATATATATAAAAAATATTATCTACTAAAGAAACATAAAATAAAATAGATAATTAAAAAAAATACAAATTTTTCCTTTAAAACTTTTAGTACTCTAAAATTAACTAAGTCCTATGTCACCAAAAAGAAATATTAACTAAGTTCTAATTTCATGTCTTACATTTAAAATATTCTATTATTCAAAATTAAAACTTTTTTCTTGTAAAATACATTTTCCCTATATTATTATCTTTTTATTTTTCTTATACTTCTATTTTTCACTTTCAAATCACAAGAACCACGGTTATGACCACTAAAACTATGATTATTGTTGCTATTTAGATGAAAATTTTAATAGAGAAAATGATATTCTTAAAAGAAAATAATTAATTGACTATAGGTCTAAAATAATACAAAATAATATATTTAGAATAAAATTAAGAGGTTCCAAATATTAGCGATGAAATTAGGAATTGAATCCTTAGGTGTGCGTGTTAGTAAGGTTTGATCAATTGATATATGTTTGGAAAATTATAGATCATTAATTGACTTCACAAATCAAACTGTCGTGCATATTCAATGAACAAATAATGAGCAGTGTGAAACCATGTTGTGCCGGAGATTTCAAGTCCCTACTCTAATAAATATGCTAAGCTACCTCGGAATTTTTGCCGTGGGAACTCATAATCTTTTTTTTTTCTTTCTTTTTATGTTAGTAGAAGTTTTAAAATTTTTATTTAAAAAAAAATAATAATAGTTTAATTTGGATGCACTTACCGTGTAAAGAGTTTTACAAAGTCATCCAATCAGATTTATGCATTTGTGTGACTTTAAAAGTAGTAGGTAACACCTGATTGAATACATGTGTAAAACTCTTTTACACCGAGGCTGCATGGAAATTAAATTCATAATAAATACCCTAAAAATTTAAACTTTACAATTTTCTATACACACTTTTTTCAGATTAAAATTATCTAAAGTGAAGAAATTTCTAAACAATAATTCCATGTGAATCAAGTTTAACCAAATGATTTATTTCTATGTTAAATAGAAGATCATTTCGATGTCAAATAGAACTTTATTTATGTGCACTTTTTTATACTATTTGACACTGAAATAATATTCTATTTAGCATATAAATAAATTACTTAGTTGGCCAAAACCACTTGTTCAAATAGCATTACTCATTTCTAAAATAATAAAGTGAAAATTTAATCATCCTTAAATCAGAATAAATAAAACTCAAAAATAATAAATGTTGCAAATTTAAAATTGATCAAACAATTATTTGATGATATAGTAGTAGGCATTGTAGGAGTAGGAAGATACAATATGCAAAGAATTGATTACACAATATGGATGTTTATGTTGGTGGGTCCATGTCCATGGTGATAAACACAAGTTAGTTCAATTCAGAATTCAGAAGAAGCACAAGCAGCATTATTGCAACCAACTAAATTTGAAATGTCCTTTGTTTTCACACCAGTTACCACCACCACCATTAAAAAAGACCACACACTACTACGTACTACTACTCAACTCAACTCAACTTAATAATTTAATATGCTTTCCAGCAAAACAAAACAAAATAGTATGCAAATCAAATCTCACTCATGTCTTCCACTTTTCTTCAAAGCAAAGGAAATATTAAATAAATAACATATATAAATAAATATAAAATATCAAGAAAGAAAGAAGGGAAGGAAAGACATAGATGCTAATGTGGTCCCATGTTCCTTACATAACAGAGATAAAGACTACTACAGCAACTTTTTCAAAAGAGAACCACCCCAGCCACACAATTACATTCATCTTTATCAATTACTTTTCCTCCCCCACCTTCTTTGGCTCTATCCCACCTTCACATACATAATCAATAACGTCATTCATCTGCTGCACACCATATAAAAACAAAACATATTATTAATATTTTATTTTAATAAAGGAATGAGTTAATACTATACTAGCAGCAGGTAGCAGCTATGGTTTTGCTGGTTTCTGTAGCAGACATGTTTGAATTTCTCATCATGGTCAAAATCATTACTAGCTATAGCCACACCCAACTCAACGTTAACAATTCAAGCAATAATATGTTACTATTTTTAAAACAAAATGTGATTTGATATCTCATAAATAAATCTTAATATGTGTATGTATACCTGATGAGGGTATTCTAGAGTTGGAAGCAAGATCAAGCCATGAATGAGTAGTGTTCTTTGGTGGCCATTCACCAAAGAAGTGGTGAAGAGGTCTCTGCTGTGTTGTTGTTGTTGTTTTCTCAGTAGTAGTGTTGTTGTTGTTCTCTTTCTCTTTGCTTGTTGATTTGAAGTCTGTCCCCAAAACAAAGCAATGCTGCTCTTGATTTCTTGGATCCTCATTGTTATTACTATTGTTCATGATTTGGAAATGGGAATTATTTGATGAGTAGTTCTTATTGTAGGAACCCATTGATGGATTTTCTTGATATGAGTCATGATGAAGGTAGCTCCTAGCTGAACCTGAAGCTTCTGGGAAGAAAGATCTTTCATCCACATCCTCCCTCATTCCATGAATATGCCTGAAAACCAATAATAATAACAATCAAAAGTATAATAACACATAACTAAGAACATTTTTTTAGAATCTGTCTCAGCTTCTTTTGATATATATATATATATATATATATATATATATATATATATAT
>JASCZI010000302.1:23529-38194 GCA_036250425.1 Stylosanthes scabra
ATTTTTTGTTCCTCTTTTAGGGGGTTTTCCCACGATAAAAATTGCTTGTGTCTCCTGTTATTAATTTCTGCATATTATCTGCTGCTTGTAGTATCTTTGGTGTTGCCTATTTAACTGCACAGGTTGTGGGAAAATTATTTTGGTGCGTCCGCTGTTAGATAAGTTCTGTTTCAACCTGAATTTTCCCAACATTTCTGGACACGACGCTCCTTTGATATGTGTCTGAGTTGAATTCGTTGAATTGGCGTGTCTATATGATAAATATATAATTGTCTCCACTCATCTATAAAAAAGAATTATATAGATCCTTCTATCAATTTAACTTTCGAAAAGCTAACTAATAATGCTGATATGATCGTAACAAATCTGTTACGTTGTCAAGCTGAAACCAAAATAAAAAGGAGGATTTGGAGCTTTACGACATTCCATGATTTGTCATAATACTAACGTTTGCCTTGAATCTAAGCACAATCGTGGTTGAAATCACCCAATTTTTTTTTGTTGACAGAAAATATAACTTCATTCAAATAAATTCATAACGGCACTTACAGATAACATGGAAAAAAACATTTTACACTAAAAGAAGAACATAAAAATCCTAAAGGTTGAAACTTTGATATGAGAGTATGCGTAACCTTCGATTCCAAGAATCTTAATCTATAGAAACAGGGATACAAAGTCCCTCTTGTTTCTTTGATGAACACATACGTGCTACCATCCATTAGGATCCATCTTCTTCTCCGTATAAAAGTGAATATTTCCTAGCTCTGAAATTTTGAAAGAAATCATATTTCAATGATGTTTCTCTTCTAGATTCGAAAGAAACTGAACTACAAAAGGGGAAGAGAAATCATTACAAAAGAGGTTATTTTAGATCAAAATCTGAATCTCCGCCAAAACAAAAAGAGAACATACGAAAAAAATCAACACAACAACATAAAAAAAGAGAGATACAGTTAAGGGAGGAAGGAGAGGAAAAAAAGAAGAGAGAGAGCGGGTTGCAAACATGGAAAGGGAGGGAGGAGGAGGACGAGAGAAAAGAGAAAAAGAAAAAGGAAAAAAGGAATATAGGAGGGTGGAGGAGGGAGGGCCACCGCCAAGTTAAGGAGCGGCGGCCCTCAAACGGTGCTTTCATGTTGTGAAAAAAGAGAGAAAACAAGAAAATCTTGAAAAATAGAAAACTAGAAAAGCATTGGCTCCTGGGTGAAATCACAAAATTTAAAGAGTTAAAAGTCAACATCAAAATAACATTATTTATAGTATTTTGCATATTTGGATCCTAGCTTGGCTCTCTAACGAATAAGTAGAATTCACTAAAATCAGATTGATAACTTTCATTAAATATTGGAAATACAGATTGATAAAGAATTTATATATTATTTTTTTGAAAATATTAGAAATAATTCTGTAAATTTTTTGTGACTTTGGGATAATTCTGTATTTAATAAAGATAAGAGATTTTTTTATCCTAAAATTAAAAAATTAAGGGTTAATTTGTCATTTTTATTATTATTATTAATTTATTATTACGGTCCCACGGTTGGTAGGCTTAAAGTTGATAAAGGGCTCTAAAGATTCCTCAAAGTTGAACACATGGCTGTGTAAAACCATCCCACGTGGGATATTGTCTCAAAATGCGACAAAAAAGTTTCGTCATTAATTAAAATTAACATTAATCTTAAGTGTAATACGATGAAATGAAATGATTTTTCTTTTACTTTTAGATTTTACTCTCTTTCCCCTATGATTTTCTCTGTCATACTCTTGATCTTTGTGGGCTAGAACCTTCGGTAAGTGATATTTTTCAATTATCGATTCTTAATAAAAACACCATTGTTACAAATAATAAGACTTTAAGAGAGATCATTACAAAAGCTAACTTATATAATAAAAAAGCCTAATATTTTATAAAATTCTTTTTCAGATGTCATCCTATTTAAAACTCGTAAGAAAATAACATAATTTTTATGGATAATTATTAAGTATAACTACCTAAATGTAATAAATCATTGATAAAGTTTTCGGAAAAAGATAACTGGAGTATTGATTTCTAATTAACTCATAACCCTAATTAAACATGCATATGTGACATCTATCTCATGATTCTCTATTAATTAAAGGAGAATCATAACTTATATTTATTATTTTCTATTATTTGTTAGTTATTGTTTTAGGATTAATGTTTATTGTTTAACTTTAATTTGTTTATCGAAGATATATATCATTACATAAGTCAATTTAGTTTCTCAAAATTTTACCGTTTTAATTTAATTTTAAAAAATATCAATAATGTGAATAAATTTATCTTTTCCCTAATTTAGACTTGTGTTATTTGATAATTATTGCAACCAATGCTATATATGACCAATATAACATTTATCATTTTAAATCAATACTTTTAAAAATTAAGTACTCTCTTATCTGTTGTTATTGTTGTTTTTAACAGGAAGAAACTCCATAGAAGAGAGAAGAAAATGAGATGGCGAAAGTGCATTGTGAGAGAGTGAGACAGATTCGGAGAATTTGGAAGATTGATTTCATCAATTTGGGAAATGGATAACATCAATATAATATAGGAAAATTCTTATATCTATACAAAATTTAAACTATGGTTAGAGACTAACTAAGCTAGCACTAACTATGGTTTAGCAATAAATTTAACCGCCTAATTGCCTAACAGCCTTTCTAAATAGGAATTGAATTGAATTTCTAAATAGGAATTGAATTGAATTAAAATTTGAAAAGGGAGAATAATTAGTGTTGTGCTCAATTTGTATGTAACTTGAGCTTGGGCTTAGGAATGAAGAATATTTTGATAATTATTATACACTAAAATTTAATTATTAAATTATTCATTGAATATTTATATATATATATTTTATTTAAATTATTTTTAATATATATTTTATATTTTAATATTTATTTTATATTGACTGATTTAATTTGATAATTGAATTTTTGTATATACAGCCTAATCTTATTATTACTATATATGTTTCTAAATACAATCATGTAATCAATATCATTTATCAAATAAGCCGAATTGTTACACCTCATTGTCAATTTGTCCTATCCTCATACTTGATCAAAATTTTCTCTTTTCAAAAAAAAAAAAATTAAGTGTAAAAAAAATAGCGATGACCACTTTTTTGGTGTACATTTGGTAAATGAAATCCATTTCATACACATTAATATCCCTAATTAAAAATGTATTAAAGAATTAGAATTTTATTGTTAATTAATTAATAAAGGAAAATATATCTCTAGATCATGAGAAGAATAATATAAAAAAGAGGGGTATATTTGAGATGAATACTGGTACGGAACCAACTTTAGGGAGCCAATAATTAAGTTAACATCCAAAATATATACGAGTTATCATCCATAACTCATATATTCAAGATTAAATTATCATTCAAAATTTATATAAATTATCATCCGTACATATTATAATATATTGGCTCCCTAGTCTTTTTCCTTTGCATACTCTATTAAATATGATAGCAACAAAGCACTAAAAATATAAACAGGTAGGTTGAAAAGTTGTAATGGATTCCAACTCTTCAACGTAAACGGGATCCACCACCTTTCATATATTTATTTAACTATATGTTAAGGAATTTGAATGAACATGCTGCTATATTTTTAAGCTGTGTGAATTTGTTGAAATCCAATTTTCTACACCACCCTAAAATTAAACAAGTTTTAACTGCATATATATTTAATTTAAATAATATTTAAATTTTCAATGCTGTAAATGTACAGAAGAAGAAAGAAAGATATTTGATAGAAATTAAAGAATGTGTTACAAATGGGATTTAATGTAACTACCTCTTAGGCCTTAGCTAACATTTAAACAATATTCTATGTTTCTAACATTACTAGTTCATGATTCATGAAGATAAATTATTAACATTTCATCCTAATCCTATTTGGATAAAAATTCATGTAACAATCATGTAAACTATTACTTTATTACTACAACTCTACAAGAAAAAGAAAAAAAAAAAACACTATTACATGAATATAGATACTATTTCTTTGCTCACAAAAAAAAAAATCTAAAAGAAAAGTGGGAAAAAAAGAAGAAAAATGTAGAGCTTGGGAAGATAATCAGATGACTAATGCTATGCAAATTTCTCTGGCTTGATCTTCATCCTCCATCATTTTGATATCAAAAGGTCCGGGTCAAGCTTCCAAGCCTGATGATACACAAGAAATGTTTGTTTATTTATATGAGTTTCAAAAAAAAAAGTTAACCTACGAATCAATTTTAATTTTTATTGATCAAAATTATGTACTCTAATAATCAATCATAAAATTTGTCAAAATTATTGATTAATTACTGTTTTTATTTTGTCCATCGAACTCACACACAATTATTTTTTTTTGTCATTAAATATAATGTGGAACCCTTACAATCTAAGGACAGAGGGATGTGTGACGAAGTGATTTTGGTGTGTAAAAAAATTAAAAATATCATTTTTTTATTAAATGTTAGTAAATACTTAAATGCAGTCAATTAACTTTATATAAAATTGTTAAAAGATATTAAATAATATATATTTGATTAAATTGTAATGAGTATTAACTATATATACAATTAACTACATATAAATGGAACTCTGGCTATGCTGCGTAAGTGTCTTAAAATATAAATTAAGGAAACATTAAGGAAACAAACACAAACAAACAAACAAAATTTGTTTTGCTTTCTACCTCCCAAAACTTGAGCTAGTGCCAAAGCATTAAGGAAACATTCTTTTTGAATTTTCTGAATCTTAATCTGCTTATCTCTGTATATTTTGTTTGTTTTTTTTAGAAGACACTTACCTAAATGAAGCATTGTATTTCCACATGTTAAACTAGGGCAGAGTCATTTTGAAAACTTATCATCTCTCAGAAACATGGGAAGCAAAAACAACAATATCTTCTTCCATCCTTTTTGGGTGCCTTTTTAGCTTCTGGAAGAGGAAGAGGAGGAGACGATGGATTCTCTGGCCGTGGCTGTTGTTGTTGGTTTTTAGTTTTTTCATGCATTTCTGATGATTCTTTCTTTTCTGATTCAACTGTTGCAGAACTTGCTCTTCCTCCATCATTCGTTAATCTAAAACAAATCAAGAAGAAACCCATGGTTAATAGTAGTAGGAAAACATAAAAGGGTAGATACAATGAAAGAAAGTTATTACGTTCGGTACAGATATAAATTGATATAGATACGAAAGATTATTTATAATACAGATTTTATCAACTTACATTCTACAAAAATTAAAGAAGAATTCGGGCCTCATATATTTCTAATAAAACTCACATTTATATTGTTTATATCTGTACCGGAGTCTTCGGTAACGAAAGTTCTTACATTGGAAATTGAAATGAACAACCACTCTCAATGGATTGGTAAGAAGCGCTGCTGGGGACATTGATATTTACTTCTTTACCATGATGATCCATTTTATTAGTTTTTTCAATTACTGTTGTCTCAACTTTTCTTGATTTCTCATCATTTTTATGTTCATTCTTTCCCAAACCAAGAATGACACTTCCGTCCGAGGAATCCGATGAGACTGAGTGTCTGTTGTTGTTGTTTTCAGAACTCAACTCTTGAAGTGGTGGCAATGGCAATGGCTGCATGGAAGGTTCCCCGGCTTTGTTATTGTTGTTATATGCAAAAGAAATGTCCCTAGTGATGAAGCTCCCATTCCCTAAACGGATACTAAACAATGATTCATTCGATGCAACACTCCATTGTTCATTCGGGTTTGATTTTGCAAACACAGATGCTGGAATTCTGTTTGGATCATAATCACCTTCCATTGTGCAATGAAGCGGAGATTGTGTGGTCGAATTACCGGTGAAGCTCCATACAGGAGAATCATACATATGTGTATCGTAATTTCTCTCGAAAACACAATGTTCTTCTCTGTCGTCAGAATCTAGTGAGTCTGACGATTGAGAAGAAGAGACAGAATGTCTCTTAATAGAATCCATCAATATTTATGTCGTCTCTCCTTTCAGGTTAATTTGCTCTTTTCGTTTTTTGCTACTTCTTTTGTTATTATTTTCTTGATCCAATTGAGAACTCTACAAAAACAAAGATAAGTAGCAATGTTAGATGACATAATTGAAGAGAATAAAGCAATTCTTGTAAAATAATGTAGCATATATATGTTTGTAACAAATAAGATTTTACCAAGGTTTTTGAGTTCTTTTGAGGGGGCGCACAATGAAATTGTGTGTGCCTCTTAATTCTATTTTTCTTATCTTTTTATACAGGCACACAGATATAGGAGCTGCAAGATATTAGACATCCTTCTGCAGCAAGAAATTAAATTGAATTATCATTTGGCATTTGCATATAAGTATGTAACATTTTACCTTCAATGAAAAAATGGGTAAAAAATATTTTTAAAAAATAGCTAACATGTAATATTATATAAGCAATTTTCTTATTGTAAAAACACACAAAAAAAAAAGGTAAAGCTATGAAGCTTACTCAAATATTCATCATTGAATGTTTTAAACTTGCAGCTTCACGATATAATTGATCGTTCAATCAATTCAACCTGAAGGTGAATTACAAGAACCCAGAAAAGAAATTAACCTTTTTTGGGCCCTCTAGTTAGAAGAAGATGGAGAATCAAAATAATGGAGAGTTAAGCATGAAAATTTTGAGGAAGAGAAGGTCAAACATGAAAATGGTCGGAAAGGTTGGTTAATTAAGGTTAAAAAACTGGGTTTTAGGGCATAACGCTCTGTTAATGAAGAAAATACAGAATAGACTAAAGTGGTCAAATGACAAAAATAGTGAAAGACAGGTTCCCGGGATTTTATGCACTTAAATTGCAATGTGTTTGTCAATTTACTAAATTGGGTCTCCCTCAAGCACACAATTATTATCATATATTTATGAATTAATTTACATGAACACTGCACATCTTTATACATAATATATTATTTTTTTTATTTTAATTTTTGTGTTGAGATTAATTTTTTTTATGTTATTAAAGTTGTATTTAAGTATTTTGTGATTTTTTTTATTAATATTTATATTTTTCATGTTATAAATAATATGTAAAAAAATTTATAGTGATACATATAGTATTATTATATTTAAAGGAAAGGAAAATATAAAAATGTTTAAGTTTGCATGATTTTTATTTATTGCTTTTATGTCTATCCATTTATGTGTATCGTCACCTAAATCAATGATGATTATGATATGATGATTGATGAACCACCTGCCACGTCATTTTTGTTTTTAGGAGTTTGAATGCAAAATCACGTCCTGAAAATTTGAGAAGAGGAGGGGCAACGTTGAAAATATGTTAAGAATGGAGGGTAATTTAGAAAAACAGAAAAATAGAAGTTATCCGCTTATGGATTTTGTGATTGTAAATGTTCCTATGCTATCATCTGTATCAGAAATATTCAGTATGATAACCAGAAACATGAAAGAAGAAGCTTAGAGCAAAATAGTTGCTATGATAGGAGTTTTGCAATCTCAGCTCTTCAATATTGGAGTCCAAACCATAATCTGTAAGCTATGCTCTTGTGTATATATTTTTGGCCTTTAACAACATCTTATGATTTTTTTTTCTTTCTCTTTTGCAGCCACAACAAAATGCCTTGTTTCAAATCCAATAATGCATACAACTTCAAGAGGCCTAATTACATGTTTTGATGGTACTTCAATCCATCACAGAATGCATCAACTTCCAAGTGATTACAAAAGTGTTACAAAGGTATAACATAATCATCACTATGCAGTCTCTTTTAGAATCTTAGTTTTCCTCAAATTAGTACATTTGATAGCATACTGAAAATTATCAAATTCCTATCAGGTTTTCGCGCTGCGGCGAAGAAGGGCGAATGAGAGGACGGAAACTTATGTGTTGCTAGAGCCAGGGGAGGAAGAGAGATTTGTTTCTGAGGAAGAACTTAAGGTGAAGTTGAAAGGGTGGCTCGAAAACTGGCCCGGGAAGTCTCTTCCTCCTGATCTGGCGCGATACGAGGACATCGATGATGCTGTTTCTTTCCTAGTGAGATCTGTTTGTGAACTTCAGATTGATGGAGATGTTGGCACAGTTCAATGGTATGAGGTTCGTTTGGAGTGAACAGAGAGATATAGTGTAAAACACTAAAACCATTCCCATCAACTTGGAATTATCATGTTGAGACTTGAGATTATGTCATAACATTGCTTCACTCTTATAAAATTTTGTTTGCCGATTAGGATTAGCTGAAAATCAAAATATTCTCTAAATTTTTTTTATTCAAAGTCGTTCCTAATATTTATTTTATATTTTAAAATTATAAATTTTCTTTAACGATAAAATTACTCTTTTAAATTATATTACATTCACCAACAACACCATTAATTCTATAAAATTAACGTTGGATTTTAAAAAAGGATTTCAAAGAAGTTATTTGGTGGTATTGTTGATAATTATCCTGCAGAGAGAATTTAAGGGACAATTTTATTTCTTTAAAAGAATTTGTGATTGGAATGATTTTGAAAATAAAAAATAAAAAAACTTAGGACGATTTTAATTTTCCACCAAAAGTAATCGACCCTTCCATTTAATTACCTCCAGAAAGCTACATAACTGATCTAGAGTCGTTGTTTAGTTGCACAAAATATGAAAGTTAGCTAAGAGTAGTTATGCTATGGTATATAAGGCTAATTTATCTAACGAATTCTATATGATTCTGGATTACAACAATTTATGTATAAAATGAGATGAGATTATTAATATTACAGAAGAGAATAGAGATAGTTTAGTAGTACAAAATCTTTAAACTCAACACCACAAAAGGTTCATAGTTGATTGAACAGGTTTTAGTTGAGCTTGTCATCGATCATCAACATAGGCACCTTGCTTTGTAAAGGACTCACATCCTGCAAAGACAACCCTGGGATCTGCAATACATCCTTGTATGATAAAGCATTAAAATTTGAAGGTTGAGGTAATACTGTTTACCTTATTAGTTTCAGTTTTAGAAGGTGGTAACAATGCAGCAGGACCACCCCTTTTGGTTCTGGCAAGAAGGCCTTTTGTGACAGGGGATACCATGGAATCTGTTGGGCTTCTATACCTTGAAAAAATATATAACACATTAGAACACCAGAGATTTCAGCCTTATAACAAAAAAGAAGAATGTATAGATAGATACCTTTCTGGGTACTTGAAAGCCTTGGGGACTCTAAGGCGATCAGGGGTGACAGCTTTGCGCAATTCATTAGAGGAGCTTAGTAGTGGAGTTGGTGTTTTGCAATCAGGTTGGGGTTGAATTGGAACTTTTGGGGGCGTTTTCTGCATGTTTTCCATGACAGTAAAGCTTCTCTGTGAGGAACTTGAGGAGGAATGAGAAGAGGTATATGAAGAAGGTGGGTGAAGGTTTTGAAGAAAAAGAAAAGAAAAGAAAAGAAAGGGAAATACAACGGTCGAATTGTGTGTGTGCCAGAAAACAGTTTATATTCAAATAAAATGAAGGCCGTTGGAGATGGATACAACAGCCACCACCAAATGGTGCGCCTTAATGGATTTCATCTCCTCTTTCAAGAATGCTTTATGCTTTTTTATTTGCCCATGGGATTTCAGCTCCTCCAAAAATCTTTTCTTTCCCATTTTATGGGCGCATCTAAAAAAATTAATCTTTATATTAATTGTATGAATATTTGTTAAAAAAACGAATGCAATTAGATGATTGAATAAAATATTTTTAAATTAAATATATTAAAATTAAACTTTTTTTTTACATTGTTAACTAAATTATCCAAGATAAGTTAGTCATTAGCTTAATTTCTCTCTTCACATTGGGAATAATGTATTTTATTTCTTCTATTTGAGTCTAACATAAAATAGGACCACAAGCAATAGAAAGGAAAATGAGAGAAACTAATTTAAAATTTTAGAACAAGTAAATTAGTCTTTTTTTCCCTTTAAAATCAAATACTTTAGCTTAGTGTTTAAATTTTAAAATACACAAAACAGGGCCTAAAGTTTCCTTCCATTTTAAACTAATCTAAAATTTAACATCAACTGAGCTAGTCTTATTTACCCCTTTTTTTCCTTCCTTTTTCCTAACCCCGCGTTACATGTGATTTGTGTAACAATTCATTGATTTTGGACAAACTTATTTTCAAATAAGAAGAGTAGAAGAAGTCAGAAGCATAAGTATTTACCCGTTCAAACTGTATCGTACTTAACATACTCCAAAATTATAGTACATCCTTCCCATTGAACCGCGTCAACAAGCTTATAATACCAAAATAATGAAAACAAAAGTCATAGACACGAAACATCACTAATAGTAGCTATCATGACTTTAGCATGCTTGATCTGATATTTGTCATATCCACAAATCACAGCCACGAATTGAATCATCACACTTAATATTATTATTAACCAAGAAAGCAAAAGGAAATTTTTTTTCCCCCTTCTCCATTGTCCTGTTTTTCTTCTCAATAATTGTTATACTTTTTCAGTGCTTCATAGCGAAAAGTCAATAAAGTCCATACAGTTCCTTTAATGGCTACTTTTGAAACATAATTCTTTATACTTTTTTTCTTGCAACAATAATTTGTACCTACTCATTGTTATTGGATTCTTGGTTGGTGAGTGCTTCTAAAACTTAATGTTTTCATTCATATGTAGTGAAGGATTCTGTTATAACATGATCCAATCTTGATTGGTGATTGTTTTTGTTCTGTTCTATCTTGTCCCGTCTCATCCCGTCCCGTTACGTTCTCTTTGTATAACATGGCCTTTGAGGAATCTGAGTTTATGATTCCGGAGCTAGAAATAGAGGAAAACCTGATCGCCGCAGCGAGGCACGTTGTGAGGGCATTAGGATCAAAGAAGAATCTAACCGGCGACGCGAAGAAGATTCTAGCAGATCTCGGCTCTCAGCTGCATTCAATTAGTATAGTAAGTTCAAAGGAAGAACAAGAACAGCAAGAACAAGAAGAAAGGCTGAAATTCATTGAGGAGGTAATCATGAATCTGGAGGAGGATCAGATCGAGTATTTAAACGCCGCGGACGAAGCGCGACAGTTGATCGAGAAGTTTGAGAGCTTACACATAAGCCAAGAGGACAAAGAATATAAGCTTTTGAATAGAGCTTATAGCATTCTCCAAACCGCCATGTCTCAGATCGAACAAGTTTTCAAGAACTTGCTTAGCCAGAACATGCAGCCTTTTGAGCCTGAATATGTGTCGTTTAGATCAAACGAAGAGGACCTTCACCTCGCCGACGAGAATTCCGTGACGTCGAACGAATCGGCCGAATCGTTCCGGCGAGACAGCATGAACAAAGCCTCGGAGGATTACATTCTTGATCTGGTTAGTCCAGATGTGATTCCGCATCTTCGGTGCATTGCTGATTTGATGTTTGCTTCTGGTTATGGCCAGGAATGTTGCCATGCTTACACCATGGCGCGAAGGGAAGCGTTGGAACAATGCTTCGCCATTCTTGAAATCGAGAAATTCAGCATCGAGAATGTTCTGAAAATGGAATGGAATACTCTGAATTCCAAGATCAAGCGGTGGATTTGGGCGGTGAGAGTGTTTGTTAGGGTTTATCTTGCAAGCGAGAAGTGGCTTTCTGACCGGATTTTCGGGGAAGGCGAACCGGCAAGCCAAGCTTGTTTTGTTGATGTGTCAAAGCCTTCAATGTTGAAGCTTCTCAACTTCGCGGGAGCCGTTTCTATCGGCCCCCGCAAACCAGAGAAGCTGTTCAAAATCCTTGACATGTATGAGGCCCTTTCGGGCCTTATGCCGGAGATTAACGACTTGTTTCAAGACAAGGCTGGCTTGTTAGTTCGACGCGAATTTCTCGAGGCTATATCGCAATTAGGCGATTGCGTGAGAGGCACGTTTCTTGAATTCGAGCATGCCATTGCATCAGACGTTTCAACAAGTCCTTTTGTTGGAGGTGGAATCCATCCATTAACGAGATATGTGATGAACTATCTCGAAACTCTGACTGATTACGGCGAGATGCTTAATAGGCTTCTTAGGGACAAAGGAGAAACAGAGGAGGGAGCGTCGATGGAGCTCCACTTCCGGTCCGTCGCGTCGATCCTAGAATGCAATCTTGATGAAAAGTCTAAGTTATACAAAGATCTTCCATTGCAGCACCTCTTCTTAGTGAATAATATCCAGTATATGACTAGAAAGGTTAAAGGATCCGATGAACTCGGGTCGATTTTCGGAGATGACTGGATCCGAAAGCGAAAATCAAAGTATAGGCAGCATGCATTGAATTACCAGAGGTATAGTTTGAGTTGCATTCTTTCGTTGCTTAAAGATGATGGAATCCAAATGCAGGGTTGTAGTACTAGTAGTAATGTTGTGTCAAAGAATGTTCTTAAAGAAAAGTTAAGAAGGTTCAACATTGCATTTGAGGATCTTTATAGGGTGCAAACAGGTTGGAACATTCCGGATTCTCAGCTTAGTGAAGAACTGCGAATCTCGCTGTCTTTGAAAGTGGTTCAAGCATATAGAACATTTGTAGGGAGGCATAGTAATCAGATTAGTGAGAAGCATGTTAAATATAGTGCTGAAGATTTAGAAGGATATATTTTGGATTTCTTTGAGGGAGCTGCAAAATCATTACATAGTCCCCGGAAGAGTTAATATATAATTATGATTGATCTCTCAAGGGAAGCTTGTAGTTGTACTATATATACATATAACAACAAAACTGGTTAGGGTCCATGCCAAAACCTTATTGTTCTTCTTCCACTTATTGTTACTCAATGTATTTGCATCCAAATCCAATGATATAGTATGTACAAGTTCAAGAATTAAGTGCTTTTTACTGCGTGCTTTACTTGTCTTTTAAGTTATAATTGAGATTTTGTTTTTGTGTTCTTCTTATTTCATCCATTATATATAGAGTAGCAGCATTATATATAGAAACATAAAGACTTAAAAAAAACATTTTTTAGATAGGTAATATTACTTTTTTAAATATTCTAATATTATCACACTTGATATTCACTGTACATTAATGCTATATTTATCACTGTATACATCTATACACTCATTTACAATACGAAAAAAAATAAATATCAGTACATAAATTTTATTTTTCTGTGCTGATATTTATATTACAATAATTCTAGGTGTATACTTATTTTGTCAATCAAATCTAACCAAGCAATTTATTTCTATTACAAATAAAATATCATTTTGATATTAAATGAAATATTATTTATGTGCTATTTTGTACTATTTGATATCGAAATTTTCTTTTATTTGATATAGAAATTAATGACTTAGTTAGACTTAGTTCGATAAAATAGATGTACACCTAACATTATCCTTTATATTTTTTCATATTGTGAATGAAGTGTACCGAGATATGCAGTAGTATATTTAGATTAATTCTTATCTCTAATATATTATTGTGTTATTTTTATATCTAATAGGATTTAATATTAAAATAATGAAAATATTATGTATGTATAAAAATTTAATTATTATATATTTATGTATGACTGCATATAATATTTTCTTCATTTTTTTTATATTTTATGCTATAATATGTATCTTTTTGGCTGTAATGCCATTCGTTTAGTCACAAAAAGAAAAAGAAAATTAATATTTCGTTTTGATAATTAATTTTTGGAATATGAATAAAAAAGACCAATTATTGACTATTTGTAAAATAGTGTGGTACTTCTCCTTAATTTACAATTTATTGGTCTTTGTTATTAATTTTGATATAATTGGTCCTTCTTATTAGTTATTTATTCTTAATGATCCTTAATGATAATTTTCCCTAAAAAGTAATTAATATTGTCAATTAGTCACATAAGAAACTAACATAGATAAGAACATCTCTATTCCATATAAAAAATCCTTATTTTAAAACTTTAATTGCTCATAAATTGAATATTATGAAAAGATAAAAGACCATAAACCAAGTCAATTGTCTAATATATCCTGTCAACATTTGACTCAGACAAATGGTCCTCAAAGAAAACTATTTTAGAACTTCTAGAAAAAAAAAATGTTACAACACCACGGCAAAAATATGTCATTAATTTCCAGACAATTTTGTCAAACAGAAAATTTTCTAAAAATATTTTTGCCTTGTCCCTTAATTTGAGTCAACTAAAAAAAAGGAACAAATCTAAAAACTACTAAATCATGTTGCAATGGATAAACAACTAACAAATCACTTTTCATACATAACTCATTATTATTTCACCCAATAAAAATTAACAACAAAATACATGTGTAGTTTAATTTATTTTTAGTGTGTATTTTGTATTGTGATGTATATTATACATCAATGACTGATTTGGTGGCTAACATAACTAAAAAATTAAACATGTGCAGAAACAGCAAATCCTTAATCCTTCAACCACTTGATAAACTTGTCCATGTTCTCTGAAGACCTTCCTCCATCATCTATCTCCTTCCTTAGCTGCTTCTTTACTTCATTAGCCTTTAATCTTATATTCTCATCACCAAGCAATTTCTCAACTTTCACTTTTATCTCTACACGCGAGATCAATCCATTTTCATCCGAATCAAATCCCAATCCAACCTTCAACTCATCACAAATGTATGTTCTGTTAAAGAATTGATCAGTAAAATATGGCCAACACAAGAAGGGCACTCCATTAGACAAACCCTCTACAGTT
>JASCZI010000303.1:0-10654 GCA_036250425.1 Stylosanthes scabra
TAAAGTTGAATATTAATTGTTGAGTTTGTTATAATGAATCCATCTCAGATTTATTATATTTAGATCTATTTAAAGAATCAATAGAAATTTTGTTTGATCCACACTTTTCCGTGGGAACGATATCCATTCATAGAGTGATACTACTTGATCCGGTTCACTTGCCGGAGTAGCTCTTTTGTTTAAAAGATAGAAAAGGTTATCGAGCTACCACAGCCAACAACTTAAATCGGATGTTCTGTTTCTAAAAAAAATATAAAGTTGACTGAGGTTGCTTTAGGTTTCGAATGTTTTATGGCTTACATTCTAGATGTTTTATAAACAGTGACTTCGAATGTTTTTTTTTTCGTTGGCTGATTTATTGGTTAAAAAATTATTGATTATCTATATATATATATTGTGCCCCAATGTTATATAAGAAATTGAGATTAGTATATCGGTGTATCGCGTATCGTGTCGCTGTGCATATTCATATTCATGCATCATAGAGTATAATATGTCTTATATTAAATTATTAATTAATCATTTCGGTAATGGTTAGTTCTTTCAATCTATATATCTACCTCAAATTTTTTTTCCCGCTTTCGAAAGTCCATGATTAGGTCCTTGTTTCCTGCAATAATAAAATAATGTTTCTTTCATTTTAATTTTACAACAATAACAAATGGGTCAAAAATTCAAACCGTCAACAATAGGTTATGGCGATGAATTATAATTTATAAGACATTACTTCTCTTTTCGTTATAAAAGATATGAAGTTTGAACATTGCAAACAGAAAACAAAAAGAGAGATTATTATATTAACTCTTGAGAAAATTAAAGAGAGGATAATTATTAAGAGTGAAGTAGAGATGCAATTTAATCGAAATTTTCTTTTTTCCAAGAGATTGTTATCCACGGACCACGGATATATGGCCATACATTGTAATGATTGTAAGGTAATTAATAAATTATACAATATTGTGCAAATTTAAATAGTATAATGAGTATGGTGGTATCTTTTGCTTTTGTATAGTACCAACAACACATTATGAATCGCACCTCTCATTACCATCATGATCCAAGGAAAATCATGATTTTTTTTTTCATCCATTTTCTAGAATGATCTTTTTAGTTATTGATTTATTTAGTTTTGGACGATCAAGATCATTAGAAGGTTGGGAAGCATATATAATAGAAAGGTGACTTGAACAAAATGGTTGCGGTTTCATTAATTAGCAAGCACACCATAGTTCTCATCTAACTAGTTGAGATTTTTTGTATTTATTTTTATTTTTCTTAAAAAAGCTACATAATTTTAGCGAGTTTGTTTAACTTGGTATCCATATAAATAATAAAATTCACGGTACATTCGTATATTTTGATAGTAAATTTTCATAAGTTTAAAAACTAATTAAAAAAATATTTATTTATCTAAATAAATTTTATATAATCAAAATAATAAAAAAAAGAAAATATATAAATGAATAGATAAGCCAACCCGGCCCGTCCCCGCTTATTAAACCTCGTGAATTATACATTCTATTCAAGTTAACTTATTTCTAAATGAATTCAGATTTTTGATACTCGATTAGCTCATTTTTAGGGTTAAATAATTTTTTCGTCCCTAAGGTTGTAGGCGAAAATCAAAATCGTCCCCAACCTTTTATTTTAGTCAAAATCGTCCCAACATTCCAAAATGTTTTAAAATCGTCCTTTTGTATAAATTTTAATTTTTTAAGACGAAAATGCCCTTTCTTTTCTAAATATTTTTTAGGGAATAAAAAATAAAAAGTACTCATTAAAAGTCAGAAAATAGAAAAATAGATAGAGAAATTGAAGTAGCAGCCGCCATGGAAGTCCAGCAAGTTTGGCAGACGGTGAAGGAAGCTATTGTGGCCTATATGGGCCTAGCTCCGACCATTATCCTCACTCTGGCGCAATCCCTTTTTCAGTTTACTATGTGATTTCGGTGATGTTTGGATCGCCGTCATACAAAGACTATCGGCGGCATGGGGAGAAGGATCTGGAAGAGGAGCAGATGCCACCGCTTAAGCCGCCGGTGCAGATCTATGCTGGGAAGGATGAGCTTTGACAAATATGTCTTTTGATGAGAAAGACCAAAGATATTTCTGGTCTTAACCCTTTCGAGATTAACGCCTTACAAGATTGGGAATGGTATAAGAAGGAACACGAAGGGACTTCATAGGCAAAAGGGAAAAATCGTATAAAGGATGGTTTTAAAACATTTTGAAACGTTGGGGACAATTTTGTTTAAAAACAAATGTTGGGGACGATTTTGATTTTCGCCTAAAATCTTAGGGACGAAAAGATTACTTTATCCTCATTTTTACGAGTAATTTGAGTCAATTTTATGATCTTCCTTTCTTCACTCCCCATCATAAATCATGGCAAAATTTTTCCTATAATTGTACCAAATTATACGGACTCCAATTACAATAAATTCCAACCAAATTCATCAAATAGCATGCAATTAAAAGCTTGTTTGGATGCTATTATGTGGCTAAAATTTTTTTTTTTTAGTGTATTTGATAATTTTAAAAAAAAGAGTAAAAATATTAGTAAAATAAAAAAAAATATACATTTTTTTCAAAAAATGTTTTTTACATTTTTAAAAGATATTTTTTCTTAAAAAAGATGTTTGAACTTAATTAATAAATAAAAAAGATCTTTTATATTAGTATACTCAAATATAATTGAGAAATAAAAACATATTATTACATGAGATACCCAAACACAAAATTAGTTTTATTTTTGTAAAAAATGTATTAAAAAATAATTATCTAAAAAAACTCTTTTTCAAAAAAGTCGCCCAAACAAGTCCTCAGCTCGAACCAAACCTATGCACAAACCAAGCTTATTGAGTTCAAATAAACAAACCCATAAAACCTAGTAAACTCAAATCAAGGGCTAATTTACTTAATTACTACTGTTTGAAAAATTATTTCCTAAAATGCCATATTTTTTAAACTATTTATCAAGATGTCATTCGTTTGCCAAGGTGTCAATCAGTCTTCCTTGACTGGGCGCTGACTTGAATTGATACCCACCACTAATCCAAACTAATTGTTGTGATATATTATGCATAGTTTATATATATTATACAACGATGTATTATTTTCTAACTAATATATCAAAATTTAAAATATTTTATTAAATATTATTTTTATGTTTATTTAAGTATTAATTTTATTTTATATTAACTTTTTTTTAAATTAACAATTTTTAATTATACAAAAGTATTAAAATCAATATTTAGATTTCAATTATTTAATAATTAATATAGATATCTAACAAATTGAAAGATAATTTTGTTAATGTATATATCAAGAGATAATTTTTTAATAATTCTAATGTCTATATTAACAAATTAATTTTTTAAATATATACAATAAAATAATTTCTTAATATATATATAGGGCAGTTCTAAGTTGGCACGGAAAGTAGTGGCCAAACGTGCCAAATAGTTGACCACCGAATGGGCATCTAACAGCAGTCTTGCGGATTAAGGTGCGTCGAATCGCGCCTTTAAGAGGAGAGAGAATTAAGCATGGTAACTACTTGGAGATTGCCGCAAAGGCATGTTAGTAAGAGCAGGCCCAATTGCGTGAAAGAGGGCCAGTCGTCAGATGGGCCATTAGTGCAGTTTTTTTTTTTTTTCTTGTAGGTCTAGTTTTGGATGTTGTTGCCGATGTTGGTTGAAGGCTTGGCTCGGTTGGGTAGGAAACCCTATAAATGAATTATGCAATTCCTAATACCAAAAAAAAAAAAAAGAATTAGGCAATTCTTTACCAAAAATAAAAGTATGCGAAAATCGGTTGGCATCAGACCGGTCAAAAACTGTGAACCGATCAAACCAGACTGATTTTTTAGCTTTTTTAATTAAAAATTAATAATATTATATTTTAAATAATTTTATAATGATTTTAAATTATTTTATTATATATTTAAGTAAACGGTTCGACCACGGTCCGACCTCGGTCGAACCTCTAAATCCTTGAACCAGTCACTCCACCGGTTCAGTGACTGGTCTGGTTCTCTGAACCTTGGAAAAAATAGAGTAACGCTACATAACTAATGTTTAAGAATCATTAAAGAGTCAATAAATTAATACTAAAAAAAAGAGTCACTAAATTCAATTAGAGAGACGATGAGGTTGAAAAAGAAAAAAGAGAAGAGATGAAAAAAAGATAATGACTATTATGGGCCACTAATATTGTTGGCACCATAAATTTTTTCGAAAAAATAAGGTAACCAACATACAATGGGAGAAAACAACGAATATAAACCGCTTGATTAAGCAATGAAGTAAATAATCGTTTAGTGTATTTGAATGAGCATTTATAATTTAAGTTTGAATAAATTTGATTTTGTAAAATTAATTTTGGATAGAAATAAATTTGTGCCTATATAATTTATATTTTGATAAAAATAAATACTATTTTAATAATATTAATTAAAATCACTCTTAAATAAATAATTATTAAAAAAAAGTGCATGACATTAAATTATAATATTATCTTTTTAAATATGTTTAATTTTTATATTATTTTAATATATTTTTTATCTAGTATTTTCTTTCTAGTAATCTCTTATTACTCTTTTTTAGTACGTTATAATATTTTATTATTATTATTATTATTATTATTATTATTATTTTATGATTAATTTTTTGTTTAATTTGTTCTACCTACTAAAGATTAATAAATCATATTATAAAAATATAATAGTGATAAATATAATAAATAAGAGCTACAATAAAAGTGTATAATATTAACAAAGATAAAAAAAAGTAAATAATAAAAATAAATAAATAATAACTTCATAAATAAATATATTTAAAGGATATGATTGATAAAAAAAAATAATAGTTAAATGCTAACAAAAAAGCTGTAATTTTTTAGTGAATGTAAGTTTAAGTATAAAATCAGTCTGATTCAAAAAGTAAAAGAACAGGTGACTAAACAAAAAATTAAAGCATTTTAAAAAATAAACTTATGCATTAACCGAAAACACATTTTACATTTGACGTATAAATTGATAAATTGTGCTACGAGCCTACGAGAGCTCGAGATTTTTCTTTCGAGTGTGGGGTAAGTATGCAAAATTAGAGCTATAAAAACGACTCACCGAACTCAAAAAAATAGTTTTATTGGCCCCAATCCCACCCAAGATGCATTCCCTAATCCCCCCACTATCATCATGGTCATTTTTTTTGTGACCTATCATCATGGTCATTAGCACTAAATAAGCTAGGAAGCTTTTCCCATATGACAATTGCTTTATTAGAATGTGATGCTCCGATTCTTTTGACCACCGAGATATATTATTAAAAATAATGGATGGATGAGATTTGATGTGATTGTTGTTGGATGGTATTTTATGGGAGGGCACTATGTGGTCCCTCCACTTGCTCAATAGGTGTGAAGGTTCAGCAGCCAATTGTTTGCTTAAGTACCCTTCGTGTGGCTTATCCTGCATGGTTTTCAGCTTCTCTAGCCTAGCCGCTTAAAGCTTGGGCTAATGTTGCAGGGCCATTATTTCCTTGTAATAGGCCTTTATTATTCAATTGGTTTCTATTTTTTTGTATGTGTTTCTATTTTTGTAATACCGTTATTCAGTTTTTGTTTTTGCACAATGTGGCATAACCCCTATGTCTTTAAGTTGATTATCTCTGAATATTGTTTCATTATGCTTGGAAGAAATCATTCTTTTATTTAATTTTTTTTTGGACTAGGCTTCTAATCCCAAAACCTATCCACAACCCATGCCTACCCGGCCCAAAGTATCAGACCATCTCTTCTTCGATTCGGAGCTAGGTGAAGATCCATGTCTGGTGATGACCCTCTTCAAGATCATCTTCGTCGTCCCTTTCTTCATCGTCCCTTTGAGCACTGCTGCGTTGTTGTTGAAGAGGATCAGCCACGAATCATGCTCTTCCTCAATTAAGCGTCGATGTTGCTGTGCTGTCAATCGCCATGTGAAACTGAGGTTGGAGCTACAGCTGGTCGTCGAGATGAAGACAAAGCTTGCCAGACACGATGAGGATTCTTTATCAGGCTTGGTTCAGAATAACGGACGAAAGATTGGTGAAGGTTTACGCTAATTGGAGGTGGCTTGCGACGTGGGGTGGACGCCCCTCAGATTCGAATCTGGTCCTCCATCAAAGGGCAAAGCCATCGTTTTTGATGTGAGGGTCGCCGTTTCTGTGGCGACGGTCTCTCTTGGGAACCGGAGATTGCTTCTGTGAGTACGACTATTCTCCACATGTGACATACTTCTCAGACAGCCGCTGTTTGCTAGCTCGTTCCAGTGACTTCTCTGAGGTAAAGTTGATGTAATAGCCCTTTTGCCGTTGCTAGTAGTTTCTAAGTGGTACTGTAGTTGTTCGATTTCCTGTTGCTATTAGTTTCTCTGAGGGATGGACTTGTTTTTCTTCTCTTTGTGAAGGTCATTATTATGTAATTTAGTGTCTTTACAAAATAATTCATATTTTTTGATCTGTTCCCTTTACGATTTAAGTTTTGTTTCAAGAGTCTCTGCCTCCGCACAAATGAAAAAAAAAAAAAGTGGCTTTGAACTTTGTTACCTTACTCCATTGAATTAATGATAGCCAAACATGTAATCCCTATGTACTCAAACTGAATTGGTTTCAGTGGTCTTTTGTCAATTTACTTATCTTCCCTTTTCCGTAAATTAAGCATGCTTAGTTCCCCCTATTCACGGTATGCTTAAATACCGTACCCCTACAACTGTATTATTATTCAAGTGATTTAGTTGAATGAAAATTTCATTTCACTGTTCAAGAATATGATGATAATATTGGTGTTCTTGATGCACCAGAATAGAAGGAACGAGCACAAAGCAAAATTCAGAAGTTTATATCAGCACTAGAATAAGTGTAAGACCTGGCAGAGTGAACTCGTTTGCGTGTATAATCTGTTTCTTCCCTACCGCTATATTTATGCAGGGTAGTAGAAGAGAACTCTAATTTGCATGTTATGCTGTAGAGATCATAGTTTTGTGCCATTTTTGTCAAAGATGAGACAATTTACTTGTTTGAAAAATTATTATCATCAATTTACCACATTAGTCGTCCATTGTACATTACAGGACCTAATTTGCAGTATCAAGTATTACATTGTGAAATAAGCTTTGTTGCTGCATCTAACAGAAATTTGCTATCATGGCTTTTTGTAGGGTTCATGTGCAGCAGCAATTTCTTTATTGGAGCAGAACTCACTCTATGCCGCCACGGCTGCTAGAAGGTGTCAACCCATTTCCAGCCTGATCCATTTTGTCCAAGTCGAAAACCTTCTCTTCATTGTTGCTAGGGCTGTTAGTGATGCTCCTTATCTTACTCTCCAAACCTTTGTAGTCCTTTTCCAGTTGAATATGTTTCTGATGCAAATCTCACAGAAGATCGAAGTTGTAGTCACAAATCGGACGATTTAGGTGCCTGCTTAGGGCTCGCAGGCATAGCCGAGCAGTGTCTTCCATGCTTGATTGAGGATCGACTGAAAATCGCCCACACTGGACCAAAGCCTTGCATGACCCTGGTGGAACTATGGATGCCAAATGGTAATGGAGAATCCTTCTGTCCCGGAATTTTTTTGATATGCTCTTGTAAATGGGGTGAGGAATTTGTAGCTCATTGCAAGCTTCTTTCAGTAGGTTCACCATCTTTAGGCCAAGAAGTGGCCTCCTTTGAGGTTTCTCTGGCACCATGGCCGGCTCTGCATCAACAAAGAAGAAGGGGGTAAGCACAGGAAGGGATTTTCCTCTATCAATATAATGGAGATTTGTGGTATATGAACAACTTAACTGGGAAGGAAATATAGTAGTGGTAGTTTAGCTTCCTTGTGGTAGCGTTCATGCAAAGCAAGTAGCGCCACTGTTTGCCTACTACGATGGTCGTCCGTTTCAACCGGCTCCGGAGCGTCACCATCGTTGATTAGTTTGATTCCGAGCTTCTTGTCACCTTCTCCGAGGAATGATAGGTATGCTTCCTCTGCTTCATCAAGATTACTGAACTCACCCCATTTGGCACCCTCATATTCACTGATTTGGAACCCCACCTCCTCCATTGTGTTGTATATTCCCGTAACCCATTCAAGAAACACAACATAAATCTTATATGTATGAGCAGTTGTTGTGAGAGCTTGAGACATTTTTTGTTCTAGGAAGAACTTGGCTTGAGGTCCTGGATAGATTGGCTTATGTAGATGATGGGAAGCCCCAATGGTTTTCCTGTATGTTGTTTAGTAGTGTAGGTCACATGGGGGCAAGGGGTTCTCAGCTTAACGTGATTTGTTATTGGTTGGTGCTTGCAGGTTGCTTTTTGACCTTTCAGCACCTCTAATTACTAATTACTTATCCTTCACGGTTAGCTAAATATTAGCATGTGTTAAAATTTTTTTTTATTTAAAAAAAGTAACATTTAAATACAATGAGTACTCCTCAAATGCATTTTTAGTTGATTTTAAAATAATGAATACCCAATATTTGTATTTGCCCTAGCCAACAATGTTTATTTTTTAAAGGCGCCATTTAATTTTATTTATGTCATTAAAATTGGCCTGAAAAACGGATTCCAATTGAATTAGCCTTAATTTAGTTATGAATTAATGTTTCCGTTAAATGTGGAAAAAAATAAAATTTGATTTAGTTGTACTGAACAGATTTTGTTGTAACTAATTTTAACATTACTTGTGTTTATATTTAAATCTTTATTGTCTTCCAAAAAAATAAAATTTTCATGATCCTTAAGCTAGAACGATAAAACATTCTTCATTTTTTTATTAAAATTATTAACAAGATGAATGATGATAATAGGAAAATAAAATTAAGGGTAATAAAATTTTAAAGAAGCTTAGGTATTTTCATACCAATCAAAAATTTCCATAACTTGGAATTATTAAGTAATTTCTTTACATTTTACGAGTGATTACTAAATTAGGATACAAGGATTCAATTTTTAAATGTTCCCCTCTCACGTCATATTTATTTGATTAGTCTAGATGAGAAATTGAAAAGGAATATCGCATTTCAAAAAAAAAAAAATAGGAAAAGCGAAAATAGCAACAAAGGAAAATTGTTGGGCACGCTTATTAATCTGCAGGTCTTTTTTACTCCAGTGGACAAAATTCTCGATAATAGTGTCCCAGTTCACTACCACATGAATGGTGTGTCTCAATCCAGGTGCTTGGTTAGAAGTGCTAATAGGAGCTCTGAGGCGCCCGCACGGGGCGGGGACTTTCGTTCGTTGCAGTTCAGAAAGCCCCTTATCCCTTGCGGACGGCGTCTGAAACGTTTTAAAAGAGGTGTCACATGGTGCAACCAAAATACCGACTAGGACTCGGGTCGTTTGTTCAGGAAACGAAAGGGAAAGTCTGTTTTTGATTGGGGTGGTTGCAGTTGAGTTTGTTCGAAAGTAGTTCGCAGGTTGAAAGCAGTTGAAAGCAATTAAAGGCAGTTAAAAGCAGTAAATAAGCAGTTAAAAGGCAGTAAATAAGCTGATAATAAAAGGAATGTCCCGGCCATGAGTTGAAATACAGTGCATCACTGTCATTGCTGCTATGTCGCAGATCGATTAGAGACCCCCTAAGGGGAACCTCTGCTATATCCGAAACTAACTAGCTGTGTGGCAACGAACCCACAGTTCCGGGTTCAACTCACATTTGGAGCAGGTGTTGCTTGGAGTTCGTGGCTCAACCCCCGGCTCCCAAGAGTAACCCGCTGCTACCGGTACAATCCTGCTGTCACCAGGACCTCTTGCGTGTGAGCGAAATATGGAGCCTCTGATCTATGCCCAGGGCTGACAAACTCTATAGGATCCCCGCTGTCACCGGGTCAGACCTGCTATCACCAGGTTCCCAAGCACTTGTGCCATGCTGCCGTGGCGGACCTCGTACGGTCAAGGAACTGCCACTATGCTAGCAGGGGTGTAGGGCGTATAGCTTTACGGGATTGACCCATTCCTCTAGCGTGATCTTTATGGGGACTTGCAGCTCCGGTCATTTGCACATTTCACCTCACAGCCGAGACACTATAGGACTCTACTCACTAATTGCAGAAATCATAAAAGCGAGAAAATAAATTGGCAGCATAACAGTATGTAAAATCGCGGTTTGCAAGAAATAAAACGGACAGAATAACAGTAAAGTAAATTGATTGAAATTGAAGTTTGACAGAGTAACAGTAAAATAAACAAACAAGTAATGAAAATAAAAAGTCTGGCTAGTGAATGGACAATAAACCTAAAATGGAACCCTAAAAACTAAGCTAAATATGGAAGTGGGCTCTCTTGAAATGGTGAAAGGCTCCTCTATTTATAGATGCTGAGAACCACTGATGCGTACGCATAGAAGCTCTAAATGCGTACGCATCTGTGCCGAAACAGCCTTTTGGGCATGCCTCCCACATATAGGATGCGTACGCATGGCTTCACTGATGTGTACACATCTGGTCCAGCAATGACCTTCTAGGTTTTGTTGTGATCCTTTCGTTCCTTTCGCTTTCTCCGGCCACTTCCGCTCCGAACTCCGCTTGTTATATCCTGAAACACTTAAGCACACACATCAAGGCATCGTGCGGAACGGGAAACAGTTCAAAACACAGTAAATATTGGCCGAAATAGCATATATTACAATTACAG
>JASCZI010000304.1:5695-17446 GCA_036250425.1 Stylosanthes scabra
GTATTTAGACGTAATAATTTTTTACCCAAATTCAGTTTCTCACAGTCAATTATGCAAAGTTTAAGTTTTTTTGAGTTCATATTAGTTACCTATCAAAGTGGTACTCTCATTGTGCAATGCTCCATTGGTCAGGAAATGAACCTTATAATCTTATTTTCCAGAAACTAATCCTGCAAGTAATATACTATGAATTTCATTTACTTTTTTCTGTCTGAGATGATTTCATTAAAGTTGCACAAGGAATTTTGACAATTAATTGGATTAGTAATTATTTTTTCGTATTCACTTTGTGCTACACATTGCGTGGTGTAATTAATGGATTTATTCCAACATGAATATGTAAATGAAAGGATAATACGAATCAATCTACTTTATCAACATATATTTAAGAAGAACATATAACTCACTCATTTCACACCAACACAGAAGAACATTGATAATAAAAAATTGATAAATGCTTCCAGATCTAAGAAACTCATTTGAACATACCATACAGGAAGTATTATTTTTCTTTCGGTTTACAATTCTGTACAATAAGGAAAAGAAATTAATTGAAAAAAGTATTTACTGATATTTTTCTAGAGTAAAGCTGTCAAAGCCTCATTAGCTTGGAATAAATTATAGCTAGGTGATTTAACAGCACAAGATAAGAACATGCATGGTAGAAAGAAATAACCTTTACCTCAAGACTATGGACCGATATGTTTCCAATTATTCAACTCTACACACCGTATCATTCCAGATCTGTTGTTTTCAAACTATGTATCACGATGAATTTCTGACATGATTTGTTAGCTACGAGAGGATTACTTATTTGAAGAATTAAATTGCTTCAAATTAGCAAATCTTCAATGTATAACCACAAATGAGATGTGTTTCTAAAACCTGCAAATCTTCAATTAATTTCTGATTATCATATCCATCATTTTTAACTCTTGATAACGAAGATAATGAAGATGTATTCAGATAAGCAGATATGAATTCTGATAATACATCCCATTGAACAAAGCATTAGTAATTGCAGAAAAATATAAATGGTTCACTTACTTATCAAAGTAGTCAACATGATCCCCAACTGAGATTCCTGTTATCATTCTAACGAGTTCTTTTCATGGACAATCACCTGAAACAATCTGATTATCCATCACAAAGATAAACTATTCAAGAAAGAAATAGTTGTATTTTGTGGTAGTTGGATATTAATGGGAATTTAATAGTGTTGTATCTGTCAGTGGGAATCTTGAATGACTTTAAAGTGCTATATGATATGATATGATGCATAATATAGGCACTGCTTTTTATGGTTTTGGGTGGGGACAACTACTTTTTACAATAATTACTTTAATTATTTTATTGTTTTAAATCAATACATATTAAATAAATTATTGGCATATCTTCATCCTCATTACTTTGTCATAAACAACAACGTCATTCTTATCCAACCATTGATACATCTTCATTAAACACTTAGGATCTCATGAATAAATGTTATAATTCATACCACATTATGTAATAACTAAATTATTTGTGACACAATATCCATTTTATTATTTAATTAAAGACATAATTAAAGAACAGAATACTATAACATAATTTATTGTCAACTTTAAAAAAAAAAAACATTGTGTTGTCCATTAATACCATTTTATATGGGCTTTAGCCAGATAGCACATTATTTAGAGTTTCGTAACATATAATTAATGAAAAATGATTACGAAAGTCTAAAACTTAAACCTATTTATAAGCCTAATTATATTTAGAATAACTTTTACATCTTTTACATTTCTAATATTTTTGAAAAATGACATTTATTATTTAATTATTTACCCTTTTAGATATTAGGCCTATAATTAGGCTTAAATTTTAGGTCTACCTATCACAACTCATAATTAATTACATGCTAAATGATTAATAAAGTAATAATATATAAATCAAATGAAATATCAAATGGTTAATACAGTAATAAGTTTTAGACTACATATTTCATATATATAACAAATTATATTATTTATGTTATTACTAAACTGCGAGAGTCATTTTTTTTGGGTCGGTCTGCAACAATCATTTTTTGTTTTCAGAAATCACAGTCAGCCCAGAAGTTTGTGTATAAACCATAAATCTTTTTTTTATTTGGGCAGGAAACCAATATCATTATTCGGTTTCATATTGAAACGGGCCTATTTTTTTTCAAAGACTTATTTGCTATTATTCCTTCTTACCCGTAAGGATGGATAATTGAACACATTCGGCCGTGGCAAACAAAAAAATAATAATATGTATTATATTATAATAGTTAAGAAGTAAAGTTTCAGCATTATTGTTGGGCCTTTTACGAAAACTAGTCATTAACACAGTAATTAATGAACGATTATCTATGATCAGTGATTCATATAATCATCATCACAGACAGATTTGCAAATCGTCTCGCGCGTACGCGCGGGTCTACCGCTAGTATAATATAAAAGTAAGAGGTTAACTCACCTTATTAACTAATATTGAAAGAAAGAAAATCCAAATTTCTAACATTATTTTTGTTAATATTCCAATAATGTATAATATCACAGCTTTAAGCTGAGGGGAAACCTCTTTCAATACAAAGAACATTACGATGAGAATATGAGATGGAGTTACCAATATATATGCTAGGAAACCACGTAATGTAGGCCATAGGAAAGTAAATAAAGGTTTATTACATGGAAATCCATAAAAACTTAAATAATTGATCCAACATTATAAAGTATAAATTATTTGACTGACTCTTTTGTAATTGCGCTCAATATATATAAGGAAAGTATAGGTAACCAATATTTTTTTAACTAACAAATTAATCAATAAAAAATAGAACACCCGTAATCATTACTTATAGAATGTTCACATTTCATAATAAAAGAAATAGAACATCTGAAACTTAAAGCAATCAACAATCAACAAAAAATAGAACATCTGAAACCTATAAACAGAACATCTAAAACCTAAAAAAATAAAATATCTAATATAAATTATTGGCTGATATTGACTGATTTTTTATTGGTTATGATATATATATAAACAAAAAGACGTACTTAAACTTAAAGTTTGATATCTAATTTGGCAAAAGAATTAAAAATTAATTTAAATATTTAATGTTTATTACTTTAAAAACAGAGTTTGACAAATTCAACACTAAAGTAATTAAAAAGCACTATGGAATTGGCTATAGTTTTTTTTCTTTTTTTTTAAAAAAAAAAATTTCACCCTGAAGTATGATTATAAATCAATCAAAAAATTAATATTTACAGTAGTATTGTTTCTTAATTAGTGAAAATAATTCAGACAAAAAAATTACAGAATCCAGGCAAAAATGATATATATATAAATGAATGAATGTACATCCATTGACCATTAATTAATTAGAGTGAGGTTACAATTTGAGGAGTTCTTCAAGGGTGTATGGTGTGAGTAGTGATTTATCAGAAATCATTCTTTTTGCTATCATTGAATATACTACTTCAGTTGGATGGGCTCCATCCCAAAAGAAATATTGTTCTGGGTTCGGACATGGCTTTGTAAATTCCATACATGTCAAATTCATATTTCTTTGGCAACATGAACCGCTCACATCCACTAGACCTGCAAATACATATGCAAACAAAAAATGTTATACATTCATGTTTAGAGTTTAATTTACGGTTTAATAATCACTCACTTATATAAAATGAAAAAGCTAGGGAACCAACGTATTATGGCCAATATAGAACCAATATGAGTTACGAATGATAACTCATATAAATTTTGGATATAATTTAATCATTAATATATGAGTTACGGATGATATCTCATATAACTTTTGGATGATAACTTAATTATTGGCTCCCTAACGTTGGTTCCCTAGTATTGTTCATATAAAATTTATATTAAAATATAAAATACATATTAAAAAATTACTTAAACAATACATATATTTCTAAATGAATATATAATGGCTATTTTCTGTATACACATGCATTTTTTTCATTTTTATGTTGGTTTTTTTCCTCTCAAGATTTTGTGAAGAAAATAATAAATAATATTTTATTTTTTTCTCTGTAATGAAACTTACATAAATGATTACATCTTTAATATATTTCGTGATATTTTATTTATATTATTTTATAATCAAGAAAGTTCGAAATTTCAATATTTTGTCACAAAAACTCATCTAATACCATATCATATAACATTTTTTTCCCCCAAAAGCTTAACTTGATAATATTTTCTTCATAAAATCTTTAAAATAGAAAAAAAACTAAAAATAAAAACAGAAAATAATAAGACAAACCAAACAGATTGTTAGAGCATCTCCAATGGGATGTTTTTTGGGTATAAATTTTTATTGAAATGATATATGAACTGAGTTGATATTGAATCATGCATTGGAAGGAATAAGAAAAGTGATACCGGTATCACTAAGTTGATACCGTATCACTTTGATACCGGTATCACTTTGAAGAATGTCAATTAGGATGTGCCATGTGTATAACTCATTAAATGTAGGTTAATTAAGTATGATATTAAATTAAAACCATGCATTGAAGAAATAAATCTCATATTTATCTCAAATCATATATGGTCCCACAAATATTTACATGGCATCTTGTGGAACCCAAAATAAATTTAAAACTAATACTATCATTGGAGATGCTCTTAACTTACCATATTTGGTTGGATTGGAGATAATTTCGACGGCGATGTCATTAATATGACCCAAAGCAAAGAAGGAACCGGGAAGGGTGGAAGAGAGGTTTTGTATCATCGGATAGAGCCTTTGGTTGAAAGGTAGTGCCAAATTGTTTATTTCCTCAGCACATTCACCTTCTTTGTGTGAATAATAATCTATGTTCATTGGGATGCAACCTAATGGTGGAATATCATCTATTATTATCTTCCTTGCTCCCAAATTGTATAGTCTCTGCCAGGTTCACATACACATTCAATATATTGATAATATAAAACTTTTTACATAGTTATCTAATCACATTTATTTTTATTTTTTAGATATATCTGTAAAATTATTTTATAATGAGGGAATTTATTGAAAATGGTGACATATATATGGCAATTACTTCAACGAAAATAAAATATATATATATATTTTCATAAATATTTGGCCTTTTAGTTCACGTTTTAAAAAAAATAGCAACACTTTTAATAAAATAATATTTTTATAACGTACTAAAATTTAATAATTCAATTTATTATCTAATAATAATCAAAATAAAAAAAAATCATATAAAGATAATTTTAAAATTTTCATTATAGTATTATACCTGTAATTGTTTGGAAAGAGTGTCAATGAGGAGTTCAGCAAAGACCTCAGGCTTGAAAAGAGAGGATGTGATACTGTGGCCAATAACACTGCCAAGATAGCTGATGAGGTAGTCATTGTTGCCAATTGAGATCAAATATATAGACTTCGATACATGGTTAGGTATCTCCGTTTTGTTCATTTTTAAGGGCAAATGCCATTCAATTGTCCTCTCAAAACTGTCTAGTTGTTCGTCCATAGGCACTATTATTCCCTACGATAATACAAAATAGAAACACACATCTATGTAATTCAAGTCTAATAATATTTTATTCTTTATCACTAAAAAGCTTTGTCATCATTTATATAGGAGAAACTCACTTACAGAATGAAATTGTGAGGAGATACTCAATAAAAAAGGTAAAAATATAATGACATGTTCTAATGAACAATTATGTTATGCTAATGCTAAGGAATCAATATTTTGATAATCAACGGTTAAGTACCATATTTTTAATCAATATTTAAAAAAAAAAAATTGTGTTGGCTCTATAGTATTGTGTTTTGCAAAATCTATTTAACAATTTATTTAGAGTTTTTTCCTCTCAAGCATTAATGTATAAGTCCAGTTACAGCCGTTAAAACGAGTCGTGACTCACGAGTCGACTCGGATCGCTCGTAAATGTGGGCGAGTCGAGCCACTGAAACTGCAGCTCATTTAAAAGCGAGTCAATTTGGCTCGGATCGTATAACTCGCGAGTTAGACGGATTCGGGTCGAGCGGACACGGGTTGACTCGTCTACCTCATTTTTCCTATTTTTTAATATATAAAATATATTTTGTTACATAAATTCTGATTTTTAATTAACTTTTTTAATTTTTATATAATTTATTATGAAAAATATATTCATATGTGAAAAATATTTTTTTATTTTGTATGGATATGAAATAAAAAAGACTAAAATTATATACTAATTTTAATTTTTTTTAAATAAAATAAAAAACGAGTTAAACGGGTCGGCTCGTCTAACTCATTAACTCGGACGAGTCGAGTCGGATTGGTACTTTCTTGGCTCGTTTAAAATACGAGCCAACTCGTTTTTCAAATTTTGGCTCGTCGCTAGGGACGGGTTGGCTCGTATTTGGCCCGCCCACCCGTTTGACACCTCTACGATACAAATTTTTCAAGAATTTATTACTCAAAACAACCAAAAAATCTCAAGAAGAATCAACAATATTTCATAAATCAAATCCTAATTTTTTTATAAAAAAAAAAAAAGAAAAAATGAATGTGTAACTTTGTACTTACAGCTGGTGATCCAGTATATTGTAAAATTCCAGCAGCACCAGATGCATAATTAATTCCGGTTAATGAAAATGGTCCTTCTCTACTTAAGTATGGTGGACTACATGGCAATCCAAGATATTCAGCTGATCATTAAAACAAAAACACTAATTATTATCTTATTGGGAAACAACAACAAAATTTGAAAGATAAGAAGAATAGACAAAAATACACGTAATTTTTCACACGAAAGACATAAATACACATTATTTATTTTATGTGTCAGATTTCATTTTTTTTCACTGTAGTGTGTATTTTTTTTTTATTCTTCTTATAATTTAACTATTATTCATATGTACACTTTATTTATTAAATAATAAATTGTACTTTTATCCTCGTTGTGAAAAATTATGTATATTTTACTCATTCTTCCTAAAAACTATTTGAAAGATAATAAAAAATATTTTTGATTAAAATAATCTATTTTAATTTTTATTATTTAATTATTGCCGCTCAAATAATTAAATAATATTTGATATAATAAATATGTAATAATATATATTAAATTAAATAAGATAACTTATTCAACATATTATTTTTAGTAAATAAGTATCTAATCATTATAATCATGCATGTACATACATTTTTCTCACCCTTAAAAAAAAGTGGTACACTATTATCATTCTTGTATATATGCAAGATCATTAATCTATCACCTTTTTTACATTGTTAAATTAAAAAATCATTAGATATGAAAATTGAAAAATATGAAAATTCACTCAAAAAAAAATCATCACTATCACAAAAGAAAAAAAAAACCCTTAAAGGTATACATAGAAATTAAAATAAAAAGAATAACAATGACAAGAAGAAATTGAAGAAAACAAAGCAAGGCCAAGGTATAACAAAAACAATAATAACAACTAATTAATGTGCTTAAAAAAATAAAAATAATAAAAAAAACCTAAAAGGTCGGCTAGGGTTCTTCCATTAGAGAATCTTCCAGTGGGGCCTTCTGGGAAATTAACACCATAAGGATAGTAATTTGCTTTTGCTATGTTTGGGATCCAATTGTTGTTACCATTGTCTACCAAAGAATCTCCAAATACATACAATGCAGGAGCAAGAGGATGTGTGTGGATTGGGCACAAATGGTTTGACATCAAAACTATCAACAAAGAAAAGATTATTGTTCTTGATTTCATCTTTTCCATTATTTTCTTTTTTGGTACAAAGAAAAGGGAAATTGGTTTTGCAATGGGGATAATTGAATTGTCATAATTCCCAAGTTTGTAGAATTTATATTAACAAAATACGGCACATTTTACGGGCTTCATGACAAGTAATAATACTATATTTTGTAGCAAAATTATTAATTACTTTTTATTTTGACTTTTGACCCAAAAAAGAAATGGATAGATCAGGTCACAAACTTACAACAGTCAAGCTAAGGAGGAGAAAAGATTTATATTTTAAGTGGAATTAGAAGAATAAATTAAGTACATGGAATGTGAAGTCCTAATAAAATTTAATTAAATCATAAAATTATTTAATTTGATAGATTTTTTTAAAAAAAATTAGTTGATTATTTATGTAAAATCATAACCTAGTAAAACTTTAAAAGTTAAATTGAGATTTTAATTATTATGGAACAATGTGTTTTCTTATGTTTGATCGAAAAATTCTCGCTCAAAAGCAAATATTTTTATTTTTTATTTATATGAAAACTAAAAAAAATCAATTTATTCATAAAAACTAATGATAAGTAG
This sequence comes from Stylosanthes scabra, assembly GCA_036250425.1. NCBI lineage: Eukaryota > Viridiplantae > Streptophyta > Magnoliopsida > Fabales > Fabaceae > Stylosanthes > Stylosanthes scabra. The sequence goes on from JASCZI010000304.1 coordinate 14,013, forward strand.
ACGCTTTCAAGAGATATTTGTTAAAAAACATATTCTACATAGACATGATGATGAATTACTTCCGTCAATCTTCTATACAATATGTGAGGATATATAATTTTGAAGCGTTTTAGGTATAATATAATTTACAATAATTAAATAACTTTAATAATTGATTTTAACGAGAGAAATAATATATGTATTAAAATTAATTGACAAAATTATTATAGAAGGAAATAGAATTTAACAACTTTAATCCGCCACAGGCCGAATAGGATAATGTAACATCCTAATTTCTAGGCTGCAATACTAGTAACTGAGAGTTACCATTCAGTGACCTTTAGGAGCCTAGCTGAGAATCATAGATATATAATGTGAGCTTGTCGCATTAAACGAAATCGTTTATTAATTGAATCATACATAGTTATATATATAATTGGGAAAATAAGGCATAATTATAGCTAATAATATACATACATTGTACAAACTTTTAATAAACATACTAAGCACTGAGTCCTGACTCATCCTGACAGCCCCTAGAGTGGCACTCAGGCTACTAACAAAATACCTAACCCTCAAAAGTACTACAAGATGAGGGAAAAACTCTACAGCTAATTATCTAAAGGTACGAGGACTTCCTCATTAGCCCGATCTAGTACAGCCGCTTCGCGCCCCTGCCGGTCCCTTTGGAGTAGAATGGAACGTAGTCGAGAAATAGTGGATCCCGGAATGTCAAGAATGAGCTCGGTTGGAGGAGATGAACGAGTAACCCCGAAAGTCTTCGATCTTCCTTTCCTTGTCGACGTCTTCTCTATGGTGATATCCTGCGCGGGGAATAACTAAAGGGGTGAGAACCTAAAGTTCCCAGTAAGGTACGTGCTACGGGAGACTCTTCTAAGGGAAATACCCTAGGTCATTTGTCTAAATTATGGTCAGTCACCTATGTTATATTCCATTCCCTAAGCTCCCTATATTAATTTCTTCTTAACGTATTCATTATCTCCATCAGTCACAATTGTAGTTTCAGTCCCAGTCATAATTACTTATTAGTTACGTCTCAGTCACCTTTACTTAATAGTCAAGGGAAAGAAAGCAAGTATAGAAGTCACACACCAAACAAGTAAGCATAGCACAACACAAACAAGTAGGAACATAATCACAAACACAGAGATATGCGCAAGCACAAACAAATGCAAATGCGGCAATCAATATGATGTATGCCTGATCCTAGTCTTGGTCATGAGCTCATGTGTCGGTTATCACCAAGAACCCGACAGCATCTCTGAAATAGGTGTTACGTATCGCCGTCCCTACTTCAGAAATCACTTCCTGCATGAGCGTTACGTATCGCCGTCCTCATGAGAAAGTCATCTTTCCAGTCCAACAGTGAGCGTTACGTATCGCCGTCCCCACTATGGTTGTACTCTTATGGTCCACCAGTGAGTGTTACGTATCGCCGTCCTCACTGAGGCCATTTTCATCATCTTGTGAGCGGGACCAAGCCACCGTCCTCACTGTGGGCGGGACAAAACCACCATCCCCACGAAATTCAATGGCACTGAGCAAGCGGGACGAAACCACCGTCCTCGCTAAATCAACACATTCATCAATCACAATCTTTTACATAAGTTCTTAAGTAAATTCAAAGGAGTCACCTTAACCTTGAACTTTATCATATTTACGTTTTGACCCCAAGCTTTAATATATTTGTAGTTTAATCCGAAACCTTCCCATATTCATGGTTTTCACTTCGTTGGTTTTCTTAACAATTATCTTGATGTTTTTCTCAGTTGATAAAAATTTCAAGTTTAATCTTTTAAGAACAATTTTAATATTCTATAATTATATTTATAAATCTTTTATTAAAACTACTAATTTCACTTTTGCTTATTCTAAGTTTCTAGTTTTACTTAACTAGTAACTTAACTTTTTATATTTACATCTTAACCCCTAATGTTCTCAGATTTTCATTTCCAACCCCTAAATTCTATATTATTCATGGTTGGACATCTAATTTAATTATATTTACATTACAGCCCCAATCTTTACCCTATTTACAATTTGACCCATATTTTATTAGTAATTCAGTTTTAGCCCCAAAATCTTTTAAATTTCATTTTAAATTTCCTTTTATCATTTAAAATCATTTTGAACATCTTAAACTTTTGTTTTTAGTATTTTACTAAGGTTATTTATTAAAGTGACAAAAATGAGATTATTTACCTATTTTTATTATTCCTTTTGTTACTAAAACTTAACTAAAATTATCAAGTTTTTAACTAATGAATTTTAACTCTTTTTCTTGAGTCTTTTAACATCATAAGTATTAAAAACAACACTTGTTTCCTTCTTGGTCCAGTTCATCTAGTGGCTGGAACCATGGCCTCAACTTCTTAAAGTTTCATAAAGATTTATTTTTTGATAAAACATATTTACTTAGAAAATTCGTTTAAAATCAACCCTTCAACCTGGCATCAAATCCTTTTAACCATTGATAATAGATATCTTAATTGGATATTTCCAATTGGTCCCATAACATTTGAGTCACCGAGTTGTTCGCAGTAATTTTCGCAAGATAACTGAATTCTGCGAGCGTTACTGTTGAACAGTGGTAAGTAAAAATTGTGTTAAAAATCATAAACTCACTCAAATGTTATGAAACTTTACAGAAATACAGGGGTCTCACGTATCAAAAATTTCCCTTTGGTTGCAGTTGAAAATAATTTATAGGTTAAATGTTAAGCTTTCCCAAAGTTCAGCCAAGGTTGCAGCCAAAACAGTTTTCCAGCCACAAACCAGTTTCAGTGATTCATTTTTAGAAACTTCTACAAATGTTGGATTGCTCTAAAAATTTACATTAATAATCTTAACTCACACCCAAACCCAAATCTACCATTTTTGGTCCCATATCAAAATAATTTATAGATTTTAATACATGCATTTTAGAAGTTACGGTTCTGCATCTCGGACAGAACTGATCTTCCTTAAAACCACTTAACTTGCAAAATTCATAACTTCTAAACTGGATATCGAAAACTTCTGAAATTTAACAGGGACCTTCTAAACATCTTAAAGAGTTATAGAAAAATAGTTTGGCTCGATTTGGTGGAGTAAGTTATTTCCAGTAAAATGAATGAGTTTCTGCTCCAACACTTGCCCCTGTTTTTGAAACCAAAAAACAGTTCTTCTTCAAAAATTCATATAAATTCGTAAAAAAAATCATTTTAAGCCAAAAATCTCCAGATTTAAATTAGACATATGCAGCTTTCTAAAGAAATTAATTTGGTGTTAATCCAACCACTGGCTTGATAACTGTAAGAGAAACAAGTTGTTGCTTGCAAAACAGGATAGGTTTTTGAGTCAGAAAAGCAGTTTTCGTGTGAAGCCAATTACCTCAACTTAGAAAATTCGTTTGATTCTCAAAATTTCCAGATTTAAATTAGACATCTTAAGCT
>JASCZI010000304.1:17456-27710 GCA_036250425.1 Stylosanthes scabra
GAAATCCATTAAGTATAGCAAAAGTTGTGGTTAAAACAGTTTTACTGTCATGCTGTCCAAAATCCTCACAGCATAATCTTTGCTTAGATGGTAAGTTTTGTGCTTAATAATATTCTTAACATTCAAAACCACCAAGCCTACTTCAAGATACTTACAAACACTCATCAATCATCATCACAAAGGTTAGTTCATCCAAGGAACATAAATCAACATAAAGCACACAAGATTACTAACCTAACCCTTACCTTTAGCCTTAAGCTTGTTAATGAACTTGTGAAGCTTGGGATCAACACCAAAACACCTAAATAAATTTAACCCTTATCATCATCATTATCATAAGCTTCTGGCCACAACATCTAAGAAGCAATAAAAAGGGTTTTGGACTTACCAAAGCTTGAATTAAGTGGTGATGGAACTAAATTTCCTTAACAAGCTTTTAAAGTAGCTCTATTCCAAAGAAATGAAGAGTAAGTGATTCGTAGACCTTCATGATCAGACTTTCAGATTCATGAAGGAGAATATTATGAGGCTTAAGTGCTGACCTTATAATGATGATGGAGTTGATGAACGTAATAGAAGTTAAGGATGGAGTGGATCACCCAAAATAGGCTTGAAATGCCGTTGTTTTTGATGAATCAAGCCACGGCCCTTTGGCTCTTTTCTTACCTTCCAATTTTTGTTTTGTGTTTAAGAGTAAATATGAGACTAAAGTGAAAATGAATGGAAGTGAAATATGATATAATTGCTAAAGGTTTTAATCAAAGTCTCATTAAGGGCAAATTTGGAATTTCACTCCAAGTTTTATCTTGACAATTCGGATAATGCATGTGATTTTTGGGCACATGGTGAATTGTATTTGAAGGAGGTAATGATGACTAGGAGAAGAAGATAAGGGCGGATGAGATGAGATTAAAATGAATAGATATTTACTAAATTTCATTTAAAGAAAACCGGTTCGGTTTAGGATAAATGTGGTTCAATTAACCACATGGTTAATTAAGGGAGACAAGGGTAATGATGTTTGGGGAAGGGAAACCGGTCATGGAGTGATAAAGAAGGGATAATTACAACCATTTTTGATTTAGTATAATCCATAAGATAATTACTAAGTAAATCCGAGTAAACCGGGTCAGGTCCGGTTCAGATACAAATTGAGGCAAATGGCCAATCCTATGAAACTAGAAGGTTAAAATATATATATATATATTTTCAAGTGTTGTTGAGGATGATGTTTAGATGAGAATTTCATCGAAAATTGATCGTTTTCGATTAACCGGCTAAACCGATTTTTACCGCAATGGTAAAGATGAAGATTAAACCGGTTGGGGTTTAATTAGGAGAAAGGGCTATAGAATGTACTTTATTGCCCCCATTGCTAATTGTGGTTGAAATGCTATCCATAGAGACCAGTTTCAAGAATTCCCGAAAACCGGGTCTCCAGTGGCATTTTCGTAATTTCGGGGAAGTTCGGAAAAAAAGCGTCACCGAAAAAGCGTTGCCGTAGAAATTTTTATTTTTACTTTAGATTCGCCTCTTCGAATAGGCAAACTCTTCTGTTGGCAACTTTTGAAAATTTTTCTCCTTAAACTCTGTAGAATTTATTTTCTATTAGAAACGGGAATTTGCAGATAACATATACATATGTAATTAAGTGTTTATTTAATTTATATTAAGAAACTATTGGAAAATTTTCAAGTATATTATTAGTTCTGGTATATCTGTAATCTGTAACCGTTGATTTTAATTTATATATATTTTTTATTTTTTCTTAATTAAGATCAACGGTTACAGATTACAGGTATATACTGGTATACTTGAAACTTTTCCGAAAATATTTATTTCAAAAGCATAAAAATGAAAAGAAAAAAAAAAGAAATACGTAAATAATTACATCGCCTTGTTTACATTTTGACAAGCTGTTGGATATTGAGTGGTGTACAGAGGGAATTGTCAATTGGATACACACTGCACTTGCATTTTCCCAATATCTACAACATGGACTTTTTGCATCTGTTAGACCTGCAACATCGTATAACTTTTTATCTTTAGACGACTATTTTCATGAAGATGCAAAAATTATCTTTTCATAAAAATTTGACATTTTAAGTTACGTTTTATAAGGAAATAGCAACACTTTTATAACATACTAAAATCTAACAATTCAATGGTTAATACAAAAAATCTTTATATGAAGACAATTTTAAAATCTTTATTGTAGTATCCACTATTTGTTTAAATATTATTTAAATGCTGCATATATGCATGTCCGGACGTACCTTCTTCTATCTATTTAAACTTTTGCGACAAGGTCACAACTTACATACATATTACCATCTACATATTATGCAGATTTAAGTGTTATGCACTTTTTTTCTCTCTTTTTCAAAAAAAAAATATGAGACTCATACATGTTTTACTTTCTTTCTCTCTCCTTACTCTGCACACTCTACACATAAGAAATCACCTTGCTATAAATTATCTCATATAATACATGTGGTAAACAATTTACAATTATATATGTTATGCATGCATGGATGGACAATTAACGTAATATATATAAAATAATGTGTTAGTTTGATGATTTATTATTTACCATAAGTGGTTGGATTTGTGGCAGCATCATAAACTTTGGAATTGATACGACCAAGAACAAAGAAGGAGTGTGGAAGAGTGAATGTGAGATTGTTGAGCATTGAAGGGAGCATGTCATTGAAGTATGACACAATTTGGTTTGTTTCCTCCAAGCAATTACCTTTGTGTAAATGTGTCTTTGAGATTGATGGAAGGCACCCTAATGGTCCAATTTCAAACGTCACTATCTTCCTTGCTCCCAACTTGTACAATCTCTACATACAATAATAATAATAATAATAATAATAATAATAATAATAGGATTTATTTGCTAGTTAACCAACAAGGATCTTATTTTTATTATGTCTTGCATTGCTGTTGTTTTATGATTTTAGTTTTAGATAGAGTAAATAGAGAAAAATATACATAAAAAATTTTTGGGTAGACAAAAGTACATATAAAAATGAATAAATCTATGTATACCATTGTACCCACTTGTACACATTATTTAACAATACAGAAAAATATAAATATTACCCTATATAAATACTGTACACAATAGTCACGTCCGTGTTTTAATGACTATATTAAAATGATGTGTACTAAATGGTGAACACACTAATGTTTATATTTTTTATGTTACTAAATGGTGTATATAGATATATACAATAATACATCTAGTATTACTCTATATAAATATTGTACATAATAATCACGTCTGTTTTTTAATGACTATATTAAAATGTAGTTTTTTTTTCTAATATAATGTTATATACTTGGATACACTAGCAAAACTCTGGTATTAACATCGAAATTAAATTTTATATATATATTCGAAATAAAACTAATAATGTTAGTTAACCTGAAATTGTTGGGAGAGGTTGTGAATGAGGAGGTGAGCAAAGGTTTGAGGGCGGTAACGCTTACTTGTGTCAAACTTGGTTTCAAGGTAGTTGTTGATATAATCATTGCTCCCCACAGCAACTAAGAATATAGACTTTGATAAATGATCATGAGATTTCTCATTTCTGTTTTTTAGCTTCACACCCAAATTTGTCTCTACTGTCCATTCAAATAAGTTTATCTGTTCGCTCAGACTATTACATTTTCCCTACAAAATTAAATCACACATTATTAATTATACCATTTCTGTTTAGTAATATATATAGCCAAGGATCACTATTAATCATAAATTCATAATCACTTCATTCATTTGTAAAATCAATTAAAAAAAAACTAAAGCAAATGATAAAAAGTAATTAGTCATATATACTTACAAGTAAAGCTCCACTCTCTGGAAGAATTCCACAAGAACCAGATGCATAATTAATTCCAGATAATGAAATTTGACCATGTAAGCTCAAGTATGGTGGTGGATATGGCAATCCAAGATATTCAGCTGATCATCACAAGAAAATAAAATTCAAATTAAACAAGTACGTAGTTGAAATTCTAATTCTAATAAGGTGAACGTATAAAAATTCACAAATATAAAAAATCCAATATCAAATTAGTCACTGCTGTCTATATTCTATATAAATATATGTTAGGTAACCAATAAAACTTCAGCCAACAAAAAATAGAACATTCGAAATTGTTGTTTATAGAACATCCACAATGAAAATTATAGAACATCTGAAACCTAACAACCAACTTTATATTTTTTAGAAACAGAATATCCCAAACTTAAAAACAGAACATCTGAAATATAAAAAAATAAAATATTCAATTTAAGTTGTTGACTAATATTGGCTGAATTTTTATTGATTACGTAGTATTACATAAATGATCATGTGGATATTATTCAAACTATCACGTGTATGTATGAAACTCAAATTTACTCCTTCATTCCTCACTTTCACAATAGGAAGCTCCTCTTCTTTTAATAATAAATATGGAATAACTAAGGGTAATTAACTTATTTTTCTGGTAAGAACTTTTTTGGGTTCCGTTTAGATATAATTATAATTTAATTTTAATTAATGTATTCACAATTTAAACTGTCATTCAATAATCATATCTATTTTTTTAATAAATATTTATGCAATCAATATTATAAAAAATATAGTTTTTGCTTATGAAATTATGTATTTAGATAAACACGTCAAATTATTTTACACTAAAAAGTGAAAATATATTAATAATAATAATAATAATAATAATAATAATAATTCTTAATATTATGAAAGGAAAAAAAAACCTATAAAATCTGCAGCAAATCTGCAGCAGTTCTTCCATTAGTGAATCTTCCAGTAGGACCATGAGGAAAATTAGAACCATAAGGCAAATAATTTGCTTTTGCAGAAGTTGGGAGAAAATTGTTATTGGCACTATCCATCAAGGAGTCTCCAAACACATACAATGCAGGTACAAGGGGCACTCCTATTATTGGACAAATCAAATAAACAAAAATAATAATCAACCTCATAACAATAATATTCATCACTAGCTTCATTTTTCTTGTTCTTATATATATATATATAACAATTGGATTTCTAGGCATCTATTTATATAGAGAGAAAAACTAAGGAAAAGTGTGAGAATGAATAATGATGATGAAGAAAGAAACGCATAGCTATATGTCTGGAATTGTTTTTGTGAGGGATCAATCAAAAGAGAGACCAAGCATGTGAGAATTCATGGTGGCTTCTCACTGTGCCGGTGGCTGCCATTCATGATTCAATCATCAGCCATGGCTGATTAAATGCATATCTAAATGATAATCATATATATATATACCAAATCACAAGATTTGGCACCCTTCACAATACTACTCAATCTTTACCTTTTATATTCTATTTTTTTCAATTTGTTTCAATATTTTTCATTATCTCTTTATTTTATCCGTTTGATTGAAAAAAATAAATCCAAATTAATTCATCAACGTCAATTTATTTCTCAATTATTTACAAAATTTCAACTTTTCTTTAAATATAAACGCACAAAATTTTCAATTTTCACATCCTCAAAATTCTAATTTTTCTATTGCAATTTTTTTTCGTATTAAATTAGTCAAAAATAAAATTATAATGTTTTAAATATGTATTTTTTTTAATCTGGTGCTTAATGATATAGTAGTGTTTTAAATTTATTATTGTTGATGGAAGTATTTTTAAATATGATATATAATTAATTGTGTAATCTTTATATTTTAATTTTGGCTAATTTTTCACATTTTAATTAAAATTATTTAGAATAATTAAAAATAAAATAAAATCTAAATTTAATAAAAGTGAAATTAAGTATTAGAATGATAAATCGCATATTTAAATATCGATTCACTATTTATGATATGGTAGTAACTCGAATATAGATTTAATTATATCTATAACTTAATTTGATTTTTTCACATTAAGAGATTCCACCTTATGATATATAGTTCCACATATTTGACATTATATGGAACCAAAACAAAATTAATCTAACACCAAGTATTGAAGATTCTCATATTAACCCTCGTTCATTTAATAGGATTATTAGTGAAATGTTAATTAATATTGAAAAAGTAACCAAATACTAAATGCAGATTTTGATAGATGTAGTTTTTTACTAGTGCATATTAGTTAACAAACTGTAATATTAGTCAATAACGTATAGATTAAGTTAACCAGAAGTTAGTTAAGTTAGTTGGTCAGTTAGCAGTTAGTTTCACTAGTTATTAGTTGATTGAATGTTGTTAAGTTGCATCGGCTAAACACTCATTCACTTGTACCATTATATACTCATTATTCTTTTTCTGATTCAACAAAATATTACCTTCAATTCCTCTTCTAGTCTCTAAAATCTCCTTTAATAAGAATCTAAGATAGTTATAATAAGAATAAGACTTTTTTATCTTTAAAATATGTTGATTTCTACGCCAAATATTTTTTTTAAAAAAATTAAAGAGGTCTAATAAAAGATCTAATTTTGTCCCAAGTTTTTTTATATAATTTTTTAAGAAATATCCAAGTATTTCTACTAAAATTTGGATCAAATGGACAAATTATTTATCAAATATAGAAGTTGTTTATCATTTATAAAAAATAATTTTTTTCTAATTTGTTTTTGAGTAAATAGACAAAAACGCACACGAAAAATTTTATGGTGAATAAAAGTACCATGAAAGATTCGAATGGACAAAAATACACCTCAAAAATAATAAACAATAGACAAAAGTATACATATCGTGTGTACTTTTGTCCATCATTAATTATCAATAATTGGACAGCATGTGTATTTTTATCTATTGTTTATTATCTTTAAGATGTACTTTTGTCTCTTCAAGTCTTTCATACGTAATTTTATCCACCAAACATTTTTTTTCCCTTTTTTTGTTTATAGTACAACAATCATACTTAGAAAAAAAAAAAAACATATATCATGTGGGTGAGTTGGAAGGGGGAGAACCAAATTGGGTAATTATTAAGACATATTTAATTAAAGGTTAACTGTTCTTGATTTCATTTCTTTGCAGCATCTGAGTTTGAGAATTTTATTTGTGATTCTCACTTTAAAGGGCAGTTTTGCAGGATTTTTACCTACGCGTTTTGATTACAAGAGACATATACATGTCCAAAAATATATACATAGAATAGTTATTACTTATTAGACTTTTACTGTAATTTATTGAACCTCAAGTTAAGGGGATTTGCAGAAGAGAAAAAGTGGGAAGAGGGTAAACCAAGAACAAGAAGCAATGCATAAAAAGAATATGCCTTCTAAACTTTATTTACGCTATCCTTAGCTTACCCATAAATATTTTACAGTTATATAATTATATACACATTATGCTGAACAAAATTTATCCAATTATTAGGTTTAGGCATTTAAATAATTTTTTATATCTAGTAAATTTAAAAATTAATTTTTTTATAACGATAGATAACTAAATATATATTTATGTAAATTTTTTAATATATTGTCCACACATGAAAATTAAATATATATAACAATAATCTGTATAGATAAATATAGATGTATGTGTAGATTATTAGTAGAGTTAATTCAGAACACAGTTACCCAGCTCTAATAATATGCCAGAATTTGATGCATGAAAAATTAAACTTTATATATATATATATATATATATATATATATATATATAACACATACATCTATATTTATCTATACAGATTATAAACAATAATAAAGTTATACTAACAATCCTTTTAATGTTAAAATAATAATAATAATATTTCATTACGGGAGCAAAATCATCGGGAAGACTTTAGAGGAGAACCAAATGAGAGAACACAAGATGAAAAGACACCACATCAACTCAAACCTTAAGATGTCAAGTAAATGAGTCTCTCATCTTATAAACTCATCACTTCTCTTTGTTTCCTTCAATATAGGACTAGCTTTAATGTCCACTCACACTTGAACCTCAACATTATTTTATACGAAATGATTTAATCCCCTTAGATTTTCTGAATGTGGAAATTAACTAACTACTTTTCAAGCTTTCTTAAATATATGAAGTCCAAAAATAAAAAAATAAAAAAAGCTTTCTTAAATATACATTCTGCACAAAATAAGTGCACTATAATTCAATACTAATACACCAAAAAAAGACAAAAGAAAAGATTGAATAGTTTTGATATTTTTTAATGTATTATTATAAAGACTATAAAAAAACTGACTCATCAACATCATATGATTATAGGTTCATGTCTTTCTTTTCCCTCAACACTTGTCAACTTGTGCAAAATGAGAACAAAGTAATATTTTAAAAACAACTCAACATGGAAATGCAGGCTTGAAGAGGCAGAAACAACAAGAAATGGCGGAAATGACTAAGTTTAGCGTTTTAAGTTTTAACCCACAACATATTACTAAATTCATAAATTTTCCTAAGCATATCTATGTCAACTAAACATATATCAAGGTTGAGTTTGATAAAAAAAAAATTGTGAGATCTCATTTTAGGTATAGTATCTAAAAAAATAGGTATATATTTTCGAAAGCACGTAAAAGGGAGCGTTTTAAATATGACTTATACAATTATATTTGTCAAAAATAAAAAATATAATATAACCTTTATTTATTAATAAATAAATACATTTATTATTACATTTAATATTTATTATAATTTTTTATATTTTAAAATTTATTTTATCAAACATAATTTATTGTTTGTGTTTATTAAAAATTAATTTTTATTTAATTTTATTAAATACACGTGTTAAGATTTTTAAAAAGTTATATTTAGATTGCTTTTATAAATTACTTTCAGAAAGTAAAAGTTTTACCCCATCAAGAGCATGTTTGGAACTCATTATTTGGTTTAAAAAAATTTTTTCTTGAAAAAAAAAAATCTTTTCATTTTTCTTTGTGTTTCACAAATTTTTAATAGTAAAAGGAAAAGCAATAGAAATTTTTTTTTAGAAGATACAATTTATCTTTTTAAAAAAAAATTTTTACTAAAAAAGGTTTTTAATATAATAAATAAATAAAAAGTACTTTTATATTGTTGTACCTAAATATAATTGACAAATTAAAAGATATTATTATGTGAGATATTCAAAACATAAAATTATTTTTACTTTTGTAAAAGATCTTTTAAAAAATCGCTCAAAAAAGATCTTTTACGAGAAACTCACGCAAACAAACCTTCTAAAACCTTCTAAGAGCAGTTTTTTTTTAATATAAATATTTTTTAATCAATATTTACCCAATTAAATATTTTTACAAGTATTTATTTTTTTAGGTGTCGTTAGTGGTCCCGCAAGCAGAGGCTAAGGGATGACATTTGTTTGAGTCGCGCGGCCACTGAACGAGTGATTAGCTCTCTTTTTCCCAACCAGTTCCGCGTGCACGCGTCATTCTGTCCCGCAGGCACTGGCTGCGAGAATGGTTCAATTGGAATCCCTCAAGCAGTGGCCGCGGGATTGGTGCTTCTCCTCTCGTCACTGGCCGTGAGATTAATAGATATTAAAAATTATTATATAAATAATTTTTGTTTAGTTTATACTTCTTACAAAACATAATTCTTAGCGGAGATGACTCAACTTTTTAATTACAACATAATGGGCAAAAAACCCATAAATATATGATGATTAATGACATAAAAAATTATATATTTTTGTTATACCTACTCTGATTTGTATTTTTGCTAAATAGAATAACAGTAATTCTAGCTGACCAAGTGGTTTTAACAAACCAAGTGGTTAGCCAAGTAAATAACCTCACGCGCCTCACTCTCCTTATTATAACTAATATATCATTTTTGGACGCGTCTAATTTCAGTTTCTGTTATTTTCCGTTTTTCTTCTTCGTCCTTCTCTTCTCTCTCTTTTCTTCCTTGCTCTGATTTTCATGATTTGCAATCTGTGATTCGTGATTTCTTCTTCTGTGATTTCTGCAATCTCGTTCTGCTCTGTTTTTCAATTGTGACGCTATATGTGCCATATAGCTCTTGTAATTGCATTTTCTTTTATCTGCAATGCTATTGGATCTGATTTTGGTTTTAGTTTGATTCTTCTGTTCTTAGATTTCACTTTTTTCAACGTTTCTTCTTCGATTTATCTTGTTTAGGTTTTTGATCTCTGTTTTTTGCATTTCAGGTTCTGCTACAATGGAAGGTTCAAGTTCAAATCCATCAGTGGATTCATTTTCGGATAATTCTTATGATTTAAGCAACACAGAACATGTTTAATTCCATTTTCGAACTAATTTTAGTGTTTCTTAGTTTTGTTTGTT
>JASCZI010000304.1:27812-45166 GCA_036250425.1 Stylosanthes scabra
TTGCGCAGTTTGCAAATTTTGTTGATTTTAAGTTGTTGCTGTTGTAGTGATTTCTTCTTACTCATTTTTTCGTTTTTCGTTTTTTTAGCTTGATTTGTGAGATTCATCATCGTTTTTGTCTTCTTCTGTTGTTAGATTTTGTTCTGAAACTTTCATCGTTGTTTTCTTCTTCAATTTTTCTTGTTAGAAGAAGATGATAATGATGCAGATGCAGACATGGAAGAAGAAAGGAAAGAAAAAAAAAAGTAGAAGAAGATGCAGATGCAGACTTGGAAGAAGGAATGAAGGAATAAGAAGAAGAAGATGGAGTAAATTTGAGTGGTACGTAACTTCCAATAATTTGTTTATGCACATTATTGGTTTCTGTTTCTGCACAATGTTGCTTTATGTTTCTGCATATTATTGCTTTATGTTTCTGCGTAATATTGCTTTCCATTTTCTACGCATTATGGCTTTCAGTTTCTGTGCAATGGTGCTTTCTATTTCTGCGCATTATTGGTTTCTGCACAATGCTACTTTATATTTCTGCGCATTATTGGTTTCTGTTTCTGCGCAATACTTCTTTATATTTCTGCGAAGAAGAAGAAGAAGAAGAAGGTTTTATTTCTGCGCATTATGGCTTTCAGTTTCTGCGCAATGGTGCTTTATATTTCTGTGCATTATTGGTTTCTGTTTCTGCGCAATGCTTCTTTATATTTCTGCGCAATGCTGCTTTATATTTCTGCACAATTTTGATTTCTATTTCTGTACAACAACAACAAAAACAGCAACAACAACAACAACATAAACCAGAGAAGAAGAAGAAGAAGAAGAAGAAGAAGAAGAAGAAGAAGAAGAAGAAGAAGAAGAAGAAGAAGAAGAAGAAGAAGAAGAAGAAGACGACATGGCAGACGAAAAAGATGCAGATCTGGAAGAAGAAGAAGAAGAAGACATGACAGACGAAGAAGAAGATGAAGGTGTTTGGCGGCGTGAAGAAACAAACAGTTTCTAAACACGTGTAAACACGTGTTTCTTAATGAGAGATGAGAGTGGTGGTTGTTTTTGTAAATCACTTGGTTAATCACTTGGTTTAGTAAATCACTTGTTCAAATAGCAAAATCGATATAATAATATAATGATTTTATTATACCTTATTTAATTCATATTTATTTTAGTCTACACATTCTAAAGGTTAAATAATTAGTAATTTTTTAAAATTTATTATTTTTTATCCCGCTAACAATTATAAAATAAAAATTTAAAATTAATTTTATAAAAACCATAAAACCACAGCTAAAGTAACAATTATAAAAATAAAAATTTAAAAATTAATTTTCTAAAAACCATAAAAACGACAACTTAAGTATTGTGATATTTTTACTCTTAATTTTTTTATGATTATAATGTAATGACAATATTAAAGTGATGAAGATTATAGAAAATCAAGCATTTTTCCTAACAATTTTAAAGTGATGAAGATTATAGACAACCAAGTTCAACAACTCCACGTTCTTTTCCGTTTTTAATTTTTGCTTCTTTTTCTTCTTCCTCCTCTTTCTAATCATTATTTTTCTCCTTCTTCTTCATCAACTCATGCTGCTTCTTCCAACGATGATAACGACGACAAGAAGGAGGACGGCACGAAAGAGGAAGAAGATGACAATGACGAGGCAACGAAAGAAGAAGGAGGATGAGGAGAAGAAGAAGAAGGATCAATTTCTATTTTTCATGAAAATTTCTCTGTTTTTCATGAAAATTCATTTATATTTTTGTGAAAATCTAATTCAGTTTTTAAGTGAAAATCTGTTTCTGTTTTTCAGGAAAATCTGTTTATGTTTTCGTGAAAATCCAATTCAGATTTTATATAAAAATCGGTTTCTATTTTTCATGAAAATTCGTTTCTGTTTTTTACAAATATCCACAACACAACAATAAATAGAAGAAGAGGAAGATGAGGAGGATTAAGAAGAGGACGAATAAGAGAAAGAAGAAGAAGACAACAACGATGATGGTGGCGACAACAACGACGACGACAATGATGCCACGACAACATCAATGTTGCGAAAGAAAAAGGAAGAGGAGGAGGAGGCGCTACAGCAGAAACATGAGAAGAAGAACGCATGTGTTTTTCTTGGTTGGTGAAATTACTTTTATGTGTAGTATTACTGATTTTAAAATTAATTCTTTAAAAAAATTTAGAAAAGCGGCTAAATATAATGTAATGAAAATATTGAAGTGATAAATATTTTTCAAAAAATAAATTGATAGAACGAATAATATATTGGTTGAAATTATAATAAATGTTATCTTAAAATTATTCGTGCCTGTGAAGACGCTAGTTTATATAATAATTTTTAATATCTATTAATCCCGCAGCCAGTGGACGAGAGAAGGAGAAGCACCAATCCCACGGCCACTGCTTAAGGGATTCCAATTGAACTATTCTCGCAGCCAGTGCCTGCGGGACAAGCCTGGTCCTCGAATGACGCGTGCACGCGGGACTGGTTGGAAAAAAGAGAGCTAATCACTCGTTCAATGGCTGCGGGACTCGAACAAATGTCATCTCTCAACCTCTGCTTGCGGGACCAGTAACGACACCTACAAAAATAAATACTTGCAAAAATATTTAATTGGATAAATATTGATTAAAAAATATTTATATTAAAAAAAAAACCTCTAAGAGCATGTTTGGATTTCATTATTAAGGTTTATGCTTTTTGTATTTTTAGTAAATTTCTAATAGTAAAAATAAAAGTACTATAGTAAAATTAAAAAAAAAACATATTTTTCAAAAGATATAATTTAATTATTTTTAAAGGATTTTTTTGAAAAAAATATGTTTTAACATATAAATAAATAAATCTTTTATATTATTGTACCTTAATACAAATAAATAAAAAAATATTATTATATAAAATATTCAAATATAAAATTATTTTAATTTTTATAAAAAAAATTTTAAAAAAATCACTTAAAAAAATCTTTTTCAAAAAACTTGCTTAGCCCTGAATATGCTATCAATTAAGGTTTCACAAATATACGTAGTGATAATTTATGCTAGGGAACCAACATTAGATGACCAATAGGGAGCCAGTGTAATTAGAGAAATATTTGGTGGTAAAAAAGAAAAAAAAAAGAAGAAAAAATGATATTAACTCTATATTGTCTCTCTAATATTGGCTCCCAAGTCTTTCTGGTGTATAGGTAACACGTACGTTAATTCACACTGATCCGTTAATAAAACATTCCCTTTCCAAAGTAAATGCCCTACTTGGTGATTGCTTCAACATAAATATGTTCTTGAAATTAGGCACCATTTTATGTCAAAAAAAAAAAAAAAAGAAATTAGGCAGCATTTTGCTTTGGGGGTTTCACTTTTCTTCAAGTAAATTTAAACCTTAAAAACCACTCCCTTTCAATTTCAATTTCAATTGGAACTGCACTTATACGCTACTGCCAAAATTCCCAATTCACAACAATTCTCACTCACTCACTTCCTTCCTTCTCTTTTTATTCTCCATTCACCTCTCAATCAAAATCACTTGCTCTTTTTCAACCTCCATTGACTCTTGACCTAAAACTCATCCACAATAATTTCTGAATCCATAACCAACTTTCGAGCTTCCCTCAACCACAACAGACTTCAACTTCTCATTTTTCCATCATGAGGACCCCTTTCTGCTGATTTGGTATGTGGATTCTTTTCGTCGAAGCTCTCCTTCTTGCAAATTCTGCGATTTTTTGTTTTTCATGGAGTGCTTGTTACTTGTTACTTGTTTATGCTTTTGATTGTTTTTTTAGAAATCAATGGAGAAAGTTGCGATCTTTATCATGTGTCGATATAAGTTTGTCGCCGGGTTTGTGACTTTATCAATTACTGTTATCTAAATCATAAAATTGATTATAGTATATGTAATTTTTTATTGCTTGTTTTTGTTAATTTTGGGCAATCTTTTAGGAGTAAGGATGTATGTATGATCTATCTTCAGGAAAGCTAGTAATGTGGCAGGCACACTCATTTTGGTTTCCCTAAAACCAATAATATTGATTTTAATAGAAAAAGGGTCATTATTGTAATAATTAGGATGTTTATGGTTTGTTCCTGAATTATGTTAATTTAACTTGATTCTTAATTTCTTAATTTTTTTTTCTGTTGGTGTGAGGTTATAACCTTATCTATATGTGTTTCCTGTTTTAAGCTAGCATATCTTATCAACATAGTTTATTTATAATTGTTAAGATAACTGATGCATTAATGCAGATCCTTTTATAGGAGTAGGCATTTTATTTTATTGATGACTGCATCTCCTTGTGTTTGAGTTGGGGTCTTGAGAGCTTGATTTATGTCAGGTTTAGCTAGATGAGGTGTTGAGTTAACATAAAATTGTGCCGACGTTTTGACAGTGAACCTCTGTAGTACTTGCAGTCTGCAAGATGATTTCATTGTTTGAAGAGGGATCAAAGAATGGTTCGTCAAGCTGATTTAGTGATTCTTGGTGTCTCTGTTGGTTTGGCCCTTGGAATTCTGATATCTTGTGCCATATTTTTTGGCATAAGGTGGTATAAGAAGCGTGCGAATCTTGGACGATCTGCAAACGAGAGTAGTTTAACAACTCTTCCAATTCGAACAAATGGATTGGGAACAAGCACTGACATCAGTGCTTCTATAACTAGTTCCATAGCTCCATCAAGATCTGACAATGTACAGAAAAATTCTCATTTCAGCTGGTGGAGTAATCAAAACAAAGATCCTTTTGCTTCAGCCTCAGGCATTCTAAAGTACTCGTATAGGTATGTTTATTTCTCTATTGAGCATTAGGTTTACCTTTTCTGTTTTTGTCAAACATTTCTATGGATAAATACTACTAGGTCGCAAACATTTAACTATTAATGTCAAAATGTGTATTAGCTTGTAGAATTGGGATTTTTTTTTGGTCCATTTATAATAATGTTAATTTATATTGTATCGCCTTGCAAAATCTTATTTACATTTTCCATTAGTTCGAAAGTAAAAAGCAAAGGACAACGTAGGACATGGACATGTGTTCATATATGAAAATGAAATGCTTTTAGAGAGGCATTACAAATTTGTAGTGTTATGACTGAGCCTTCACATGTTACAGAGAAATTCAAAAGGCAACACAAAATTTCACAACTTCCTTGGGGCAAGGATCATTTGGCACAGTTTATATAGCCACAATGCCTACAGGGGAAGTGGTAGCTGTGAAGGTTCTTGCACCTAATTCAAAACAAGGGGAGAAAGAATTCCAAACAGAGGTATAAGCCAATAACCATTAGAATATAGCTTTCATAATGCAGGGGAAAAAGAAAAGGGAAAAAAAGGCAAATAAAAAAAAAATCTGTTGATTTATATGTTAATGTTATAGATAAGGGATACTCTTAACTGCCTTTATGTTAATGGTTTGAAAGTAAATGAATTCCTGTATTTCGCAAGAAATATGCATATTTAGAAGGAGGAAGATCACTTATTTCAACAGCTCAAACGTGCTTTAAATAATTGGAGACATTAGTTCTAAACTGAGCAACCCAATGAAATACTGTAAATCTAACGTCAGTGACCAGCTACACTTGTTGAACATATATGAATTATGCAAGGTTGTTGGTTCAGGTGCTTCTGCTTGGAAGACTGCATCATCGAAATCTTGTGAATTTGGTTGGATATTGTGTAGATAAAGGACAGCGCATACTTGTCTATCAGTTCATGAGTAATGGAAGTTTAGCTAATCTTTTATATGGTAAGAGGATGGTCTTTTGTGATATCACCTTGAGATATTTTAATGTGACAGCCTATGTCAACAGTTTCATGATCATGTCATTGTCATCAAATAAATAGGCAGATTTACTTTCTTTATTTGTTTAGTTGTCAAATAAATAACATACTTTGTTTATCAATTCATAAGTGATGAAAGGTTAGCTAATATTTTATATGGATAGAGGATGATCTTTCTTATTATTATCTTAAATTATTTATGTATGTGACACAGTCCTTGTTAAGAGTTTGGTTTGGTGATTTAAGCTGGAGCAGGATGGAGCCCAAAGGACTCTAATGGGCTTCGATTATTTGAATTTTAATGAATACACTTGTTTGTGATGCACTAGATTCTATGCTATACTGTTGAAACCCCTATTCTGTTCATACAATGACCATTTATCCAAACAATGGAACAAAATAGTAACTCTGTGTCATTAAGCTGCACTCACTCCCTTAAACCCCAGTCCATCAACTCCTTAAGCTTTCATCAATCCAAACATATTGTAAGCGTTACAAGGATGAAGATATTGTATCGGATGTGTAGACACTCTAGACAATATAGGATTAGGATTGAGTGTATTAGAAATGATGTTGGGATTGCACTCATTTCGGAGAAGTTAGTCGAATCTCCTCGTAGGTGATTTGGGCATGTGCAAGTGCGAAGAAGATCTATATAGAGGCCCTAGTAAGGAGAAGTGAACCAGATGGAGTATAATCAAATAAGTTTAGGTAGAGGAAGATTTAGAAAGACTATTATCCATAATTGAAATTAGTATACGAGATTTGAATATAACTGGTTTCAATACAATTATGGTTTATGTCAGAAAACTACTATGTGTTCTGATTCATATAACTGTCTCTACCTTGTGGGAAAGGCTTGGCTTTTTGTTGCTGTATCCTATGTAGATTGTTGCATGATTATGTTATCAAATTACAAGCAGATTATACTTTGCTTATTTATTTGCCACACAATCGTTATATTCTCAATTAACCATGGTCTGCAAATGCACCTAGGTGAAGAAAAACAATTGAGTTGGGATGACCGGCTGCAAGTCGCACTTGATATTTCACATGGAATAGAGTACCTTCATGAAGGAGTATGTATGATCACCGATATATGCCCTCTTATACTCCTTGAAAATGAATTTGGCTAATAAGAAATATGGATGTAACAGGCAGTTCCACCTGTCATACATCGCGACTTGAAGTCTGCCAACATATTACTAGATCACTCAATGAGAGCTAAGGTAATATTTTTCTAAGAACTGCATTTTGATACATATTCTTAAGCTAATTTCCTGTTTGGAATTAGCAACTGGATCTTAACATTGATGTTGGAATTTCTTTTCTTGCATTGCCCAAAAACTAGTGACAGACTTGACATTTCTATTATCGTTTTGTCTCATCATTATCTTCAAAATTTGTTTATGTAGGTTGCTGACTTCGGACTGTCAAAGGAAGAAATATTTGATGGCCGGAATTCTGGTCTGAAAGGTACTTACGGTTACATGGACCCGGCATACATTTCGACAAGCAAGTTAACAATGAAGAGTGACATCTACAGCTTCGGCATCATAATATTTGAGATCATCACTGCCATCCACCCACATCAAAACTTGATGGAGTACATAAACCTTGTAAGATACTTCATCATGAATTTCGGTATCATTCTTGTTATTAACCCTCCTAGATCTTAGAGATCTGTCTCTAATTTGCTAAGTTTTCTTTTATTTCAAGGCTGCTATGGATCACAATGGCGTAGATGAAATTCTTGACAAGCAACTTGTCGGAAAATGCAACCTTGGAGAAGTGAGGCAGCTTGCTAAGATCGCACACAAATGCTTGCACAAATCACCTAAGAAACGCCCTTCAATAAGCGAGGTTTCACAGGGCATATCGAGGATAAAGCAAAGGCGGCTTCGCCATATGATGGAAGCTTCCATGTCATTTGCTAGCAAAAACTTTTCAAGAGCCGTTAGTGGATTGGAAGATCGACAACTCGAGCTAAGTAGAATAACCACCATTAGTGTAGGGGAAACTGGATGAAAAATGATCTTTGTAGTCCTCTGGGGACCAAAGTAGGTTGCAACTAATTTAATGAAACAACTAGTATATGAAAAAATATGGGGGAGAAAAAAATATAGAAATCAATATCCTTGTTTAAGGCTAATTGTCGCGCATTGTTGGCTGATTTAAATGAGCAGAGGGCAATAACCATTTAGTTATATATCTGTTCCCAGAGTACTACGGGGGGTTACCTATATCTTACTGAATTAATTAACAGTTTAACACTAATGCAAAGCAATTATTGGAGTTAAAACTCTAAATAACATTTGAAATTTAAACTTAAACTCAAATTGACCTCCAAATTTATAGTTACTCAAAATAATTTTTTAAATTTAATAGGGTAGGGGCTAATGTGAGTTGTTGAGATTAGGAATGGCAAAATTCTCCACATCCATGGATATTAGCCTTAATTACTTGCGACGGGGAGGCTAATGGGGGATCCGCGAAATCTCCATGGAGATGAGACAGGGATAGAGATACCCGCCCCATGGAGAACCGAGAAATCCCTGTGAAAAATATTGTTACATATTTATCAATATATATATATAAAAGTTAGATTTTATTTATATTAGAAATATATTTTCTTTGAATATGTATATTTGAGGCTTTATATATGTATGTGAGATGTTAAAGTTATGTTTGAATTGTATTTTAATATGTTAAATTTTATCAATAATTCTAGATATACACATATTTTGTCCAACCAAGTTATTTATTCTATGTCGAGTAGAAGATTATTTCGATGTCAAATAGAAGTTCATTTCAGTGCTATTTTTGTACTATTTGACATCAGAATAGTTTTCTATTTAGCATAAAAATAAATGATTTGGTCGGACTTTATTAACCAGAATAAATGTATATATAGCATTATCGTTATTTTATTGTACTAAATTTTAATATACTTATGTTAATTTTTAATTTTTTTTCAGTAAAGATTAGAATTCATGGATATCCGCCAAACCTGTGAAATTTTATAAACGAGACTCGTCACGGCCTAATGGGGATGGGGATGGGGCGGGGCCGGCCGGGCTGGGCCGAAACCCAATTGCCATCTCTATCCCCTAGTTGAGAAAAACTCTTGTATGAGTAAAACGATAACATATAGGGTAATGATAGGAGCTTGTAATTTATTCTCCTAAGAGTTTGCTAAGGAATTTTTTTTTTTTGGTGACTTTGCTAAGGATTGTTTAAAGGTAGTTTAAAAATTAAAAAAGTTTGCATTATGTTGTATTCAAATTTTTTACTGATATTCTTAAAAGGTGTTTACAGAGTGTTTCTAGGAATAGGATGTTGATGTATCCAACTATCCATGACCTTGTTTTCCTGCCATGAATGCTCTTCTGATCTATTAATTAATAATAATTAATTCCTTTGTTGAGAAACCCAAACCCATAACAGACGCAGTGAGTAAATCCTTGATTAACGCCTAATTAGAAATTAGAGTTTGTCATTCCTTCTTTCTCATTATACTCTTATTATTATTTCTCTCTTTAATCAAGCTTTAAGCAAATAATTCTTTTACTTTTCAACCCACATGTAATTTTGTTCAACTAGTTACAATGAGGATAGTCCCTCTGTTAGCAGATCTAACCAGTGTTGACCTCAACGTTGAAAACAAAAAGAATTCTTTTCTTACAACTGTACACCCAAAAAAATTATGATAATGTGGTTAGCTATACAGATGATCAGCACATTAAGTGCAAAAGACAAAGGAAAGTTAAGTACATTTCACACTAATTTTTTAAAATAATAATATACAAGTGAAGTCATTTGACTCCTAGATACATAAGTAGTTAGATACCTAATACAAAGTAAGTTTAATTATATATATATATATATATTTGAAAAAAGAAATCTCATAAACCTAAACTTCACAGAGGTTTGGCTGATCTTTTAAGTCAAATACTAAATTTAAATCCCACACCATAAAAATTATTAGAGTAATTACCTTAATCAATTTCTAAATTTTTTTTAACAGATATTTTAATATTCTAAATTCATATCCATTAGAGAATATATATTACCTTCGAAGATTGCAGTTTTTCAATTAAATGTTGCTTTGTATTTGTTATTGTCATAAGTGATGAGAGTACATGAGTTGGATCTGCTGCTAAAGAAAAAATATATATATAATTAAGAGGACCACACGAGGGGCAATTGAACTTACTAATTATTTAATTATTTGATTTGATAAATAATAGAATGTAAATTCTTAGAAGGTGAGTCCTTATGATACCATTTCCAAGAAATTGCAACCCATCTTGGGTCACTGACTCCAACTCTATCCTTCATATTTATTTTGTTTGTTTAAATGCTGGGATCTGTGAAAATTAAATTAAACACATGAGTTTGTCATTAATTTAATCCTTAAATTAAAATGTAAGTAATCTTTTGGGGATCATAAATACACAGATTATTAGACTTATGATTATTATATAAGAAACATTTGTATATAGCAAATTTAACGAGTTTTAACTTTTAAATTTTAATAGTAATATTATTCTGTTTTAGATATAGTAATTTTTAACAATTATGAATAAAATGACTAATTATAATTACTTTTAGAATATATATATATATATATATATATATATATATATATATTAAATTAATAAAAAAAATACATAAGAATGTAATTTTTCTTATTATATTAATAATGCTTAGATAAATAAATAAAGGATGAGAAGGAGAGACAATGGTCTTGGGAGGTGCATCAAAATAAGTCTATGGAATAATGTAAAAGTCAACCACCAAGAACATAGCACTTAGAGAGGAAGAAAGTGGAACATGGCATATGACACATTCACATATAGCATATGATGTTTTTGGCACCACTCCAACAACAACACCAATTAATTAAGATATGCTTTGAGTTAGTGATTTTAGTCCTTCCAAAACCACAAATAATGTAGTTGTTTTCTTCCTACATTGGTCCATAAAAATAAAATAAACATTACAATGCTAATCATGATTTCATGACCCTTGGCCCTCCGTTAACAATTCCAACTAGTTCACTTTTTTAGTCTTCCCACTTATTCTTAATTTAGTCCACAAACATTATCAAAGGAAACTATGATAAGTCGCATTGGAAGCGGATGAGTGTTACGTGACATTAGGTGTTTCAATATTTTTAGTCGTTGATTTTAAATTAATTTTAATTATAAAATATTTTATGATTAAAATTAATGACTAAAAATACCAAAACATCTGATATTACGGAACACTTGATCCGCTTCGGGTAGCATTATTTTAAAAAAATAGAATATGAAAAATTAAAACAAAACATTTACTCATCAAACTGGAAAAGAATATTAAAATAAAGTTTTTTTTTTCTTTTTGTTTGTGTGTAACTTCTATTAGGAATAACCTGATAAAAATACATTCTATAAAATTAAGAGAAATAAAAAATAAAGGAAAAGAAAAAAGTAGTCTATCTTTTTTTTGCTGATTTGTACAGTGTATAAGACTCAGCACCACTTTGCCATTGCTTTACACAAGAACCTGTCCCTCAGAACACTGAAACTTATGTAATTATTTATCTTCATGATTCTTGTAAAAGCATATATCATTCTGAACCTATATATGTGAATAAGATGGTACAAATTTGCAATTTGCATTTACTTGGAGGACTATTGAACAAAAAAATAAAGTTGCAATCTTCAATCATGTGGTAATTCATCTTGCAATTGTAAACATTCCTGAGGATTGGAATAAAAATAATCTTCCTCTTTTGGTCTTTCTGGGATTACAACTCTTCTTTTGTGGCTTCCCATTCTATTAGCATGAACTTTCTTAACAACAGTTGAAAATTCATCCCAGCTTAGTTTGCCATTGTTGTATTGATCTATTAGCCTCACCAAAATCTTCCTATCTAGTTGTATAGTCTTTTTGAAACCAAGGAATCTGAAAAAGCACCAAGTTAAATTATATTATAATATTTGCCATCATGGTGTCAACAAAATATAAATTATTGACACTAATTAAGCTGTTCAAGATAATCATGAATTCAATTTATATATAATATCTAATAAGATTCTTCAAAAGTGAGAACCTTGCTGTCACACTTAAGAATTAAGATCATATATAATAATATAATGGAAATTGTAAAGAGATTTAGCAAAATGGAAACATAGTCATAATAATGATACCTTCTATGGCCTTCAACAACTTTAGCCATGTTACCATCATATGTAGGAATAAATATGTCACTCTCCAGTGACACAAGATAATCCAATGCAGCCATTTGTGATGAGTGGTTTTGGAAATGCATCAAATCTGAAGGTTCAAGCAGAGTTTCCTTCCTTACCTGTTTTTTTGGTTTTGCATTTCAAACAGAAATATATAAATGACAAATTTTACAAATGCAGATACAAAATTGCCAACAACATAAGAAATAAACTAGCTTCTCAATATTTGAAAATGACAGATTTTGCATTAGGAAAATACTAATCTATCACTCATTTTGGTTCTTTCTAGCTACTTACCACATTAGGAAAAGCTGAAAGCAGATTTTGCATCCTTCTCCTTCCACCATATATTTCTCCAGCAGCTATATAAACTTGAATACTTTGATCTATGCCTAGTGCTGTCAATATCAGAGCTATTTCCTCTGGTGTCAAAGGGCATAAACCATCTTGTCTCTTAAGCTCAGAATTAATCACTTTTTCCTTCCACCATGGATAAGCATATCTAATAACAAAACAATTTTGCAAACAAAACAAAAATCACATCCAATGATTCCAACAAAAAAATGTAAACTATATGCTTTGCCTACCAAAAATTATTAAAAGGAATATGAATATGGAACTGAGGAAGTGAGATTTGAGATTACCTCATTGTTGTGAGTTCCTCAACCTCTTTGCTATCACATCCATGAGTGCAGCCAGAAAAGGCTAACATGTCCATTTCATATCTGAGATGAAGCACAAGAAATGGCCCTCTTGCCCTCAAAATGCTAACAATTCTTTTACCAAGTTCCTCTATCTGGGAAGTAAACCTCAATGCCTGAAAATTTACCCGGCAACGAAGCCTCTGAGTCTCAGGTGGCAGTCCGTTATTCACGAGCCGGGCATCCGTCCGATTTAGGTGCACAACCTTGTGTTTCCTCAACAGAGGAAGGATCTGTGATCAAAGCAATTAGGAGAATTGGTGGAATTAACATTAAAACAATCAAAAACTGATCATTGAGAAAAATTAAAAATCATGGGAACCATGTGAATACCTGTTTCTCATAGTAAGAGATGCCAGACCAACTGACTGGTGGCAATGAATGGAATAATCCCAATTTTACCCTTCTCTTGAGCCTAGGTGGTAGCTCCTTCAGTATTCTAACCTCATCTCTCAATGATGCAATGAAATTATCTACATCAAATATATCTTGGAACTCACTGCCACATCAAGGGAACAGAGTTGATGATCAAACTTCAATAACCAATAAAAATAAAATAAATAAATCAAATTTTATTCCCCTTTTTTAAGAAGAATGTGCAAACCTTGGATCAGCCCAGAAAGAAGTTTTATCTAGTTCTGGAACTATGAGAGTTGCATTCAAATGTCTAGCAATGGCAACCATGTCACATATCTGCACAAGAAAGACATAACCAAATTTTGTTAAATGTAACATTCATAATCAATAATTTCCAATAAAAATTAATGTAATTAAACATTGGCACTCACTGCTGCTCTCATTTGGTTGAGCCCTCCATTGCAAGAAACCATAAGATAGCCATTGTTCTTATAAATCCCTGATGACAACAAACAATCACATAATTAACAAAATTCTTCTTAACATGAATGAACAACCATCATATGAGAAAGTTGAAGGAACATACTCTTGGGTGGAAGAACAATAGCCCTATGATTTGCTACTGAATCTGAAGGATGGTGATTGAAACAATGATGATAAGGCATGCCCTTGAAGAACCTTGGAGCCCAGAATTCACCAATTGCCATAATCTGAACCACACTGGTCCAGATTAACACAGTGGTTATAGCACGAGCCATCCAAACCTTAATCCTACTAGACCTTATAACCAATCTCTTATTATTGGGTTTGATTACACCTTCACCACCAGAACCCAAAACATTGAACCCTATCACCTCCATTTCCTCACTACTCTCATCATGCTCCTTTCCCCACCTCAGCATCATTCAAATTCTTAAACTCTTCAATTCAATTCAATCAAAGCCTAAAAACTAGAACTCTGAAATACAATAATATACACTATATATAATAAATAAGAACCTTGGACTTAGTGATACATAATAAATTCTCAGAATAAACACCAAAATCAATGCAGAGGAAAGTTTGGATCTTACAACATAAAAAAATAAAATGCTAATTAAACAAAAAAATCTTTGACCTCCTACTAAAAAATCATCATAATAATAATAAATTAAAAATTACATACTCTAATAATAATAACTCTGAATCCTTAAAACCTTGGAATTATAAAAACACTGAAAAAGTTTCAGTACTCATGAAATTAACACTAAACTGTGATGGCAAATAGCAATGTGGCTTTTCATCTAAGAACGAAAAGCAAGAGCGATGGTTGAAGTGAAGGAACGAGTGCTACTGCATAAGAATGGAGAGGTTTCAATGGCATTGTTGAACAAGTCAATTAAAGAGAGAAACGAAAGAAGCTAAGAAACAGTGTTTTGTTGGTTGAAACAGCAATCGTGGTGGAAACTGGAAAGTGTAATTCGTTTTTTACGGTGGCGATTTTCCGATGAGATCCCGGCGAGGGTGGCCGGAGAAGGTTGCGGAGGGCGGCGATGTTAAGAACAGGGAATAGAAGCAGAAAGAAAGAGAGAGTAAGAGTTCATATATATATATATATATAAAATAGAAAAGAAAATGAAAAGTAAATAAGAAAAAAATTTAAAAGGCTATAATCAAGGCGCTAGCAAAGGCTGCAATTTTTTCTTTCCCCTTACAAGAATTAAAAAAACACGAGTAGTTTTTAAAAATTGAACAAAAATATTTTGAAATTATTTAAAAATAGGATATATAATATTTTTATTTTATTTTAAATAATTAAGAGAAATTTTTATTGTTAATAAAAATTGTGTATTATTTTTATGTGTTTCTAAATATTTGAGTGAAAATATTAATTAGATCACTGGTCTGTTTAAGTAAATGTCGATATTTAAATATTGCTTTATGCATGCAGCAACTCCTTGTTTCTTTGAGAGCGATAAATCTTTAAATAAAATTTAAATTAATTAGCAGCGTGCCCCCTTGGGGATACCATGATTAAAAAAGAAAAACCTGGAAGAGTGAGTGAGAGACAAAGATGTGTGATGTGGGACCTACGTTTTAACTGTAACAGTGTAACAAACCCAACTTTCCATTCCATTCCTATCTAATTCTTATATTTTTATTTTTATTTATTTATTTAGTTTCTACTCCATTTTACTATTCTATTCATCAATGCCTTATTCAACATTTTTCTTTCAACAAATTCACCCTTGGAATCTGTTTATGAGAAAAAAAAAATATATTATGCAGACGGGGGATAGAGAAATTTGTTTAGTTGTGGAGATACAAATTTTATATTTTAAGAAAAAGGAATAAATATTTTTAATTCTTTTTCTTTATTTGATAATATTTTAACGTAATTTTACTTTGAACAAAAATCATTACAAATAGTAAATATTTGAAATGTAAGATGAAATGAAATATCAAATTAGCCTCTGAATATTTTTGTATTAGATATGTTATTTTTTTAAAAAAATATTTTGAAATAGTTTATTTTCTTTTAGAATATTAGACAAATAAGTCTGAAATTACTATAATTTTAATATTTATTTAAATAAAACTCTACTGTAAGAGCACTTTTGATAAATAATATAATATAATAAGTATTTAGATACAAAAATAAGTATTTTGTAAGTGTTTATTAAGCCTTAATCTTGAATATACTTTAATTTAATTTTGATGAGTAATTACATGCTATCATTTTGAACAATAAGTATTACAATGTATTTTGAATTATTAAAAATGGAAATAAATATTAATTATTATTATACTATTAAAACATATACAAGAATTTCCCCTATTAGCTCACAAATCACAATGCTGAATGAAATCCTTAAATGGTTTGAATTGTTTTAATATCAGGTGCAAATAATGTTTTGGAATTTGATGTTTTTTTGGTAACTTTGTATATTCTCTGACTTATTTTGTATTTAAGGTAGTCAATAGTCAATTTTTTTTTCTTCCAATGTTGCTCACAAATAAAAAATTATTAGATGTTTCGGATAATTTATGAGAATCGAATCGAAATAGTCAGTTCATAAGAAAAAAAAAATTAGGAATTAGTTTTCTATCTAATTTAATTATGGTAAAAGCTAGCCGGCAAAAAAATTAATCGAATCAGCGATTAATCAGTTAACTAATTAAATTGGTTCAATTTTTAATGAAGCAAAATCGATTTTTTTAATAAAACTAGTGTATTTATTCATGTCTTGTACGGAAAATTTAATTTAATTTAAACTAAAAATATAATTTAATATTATGAGTTATATATAAAAGAATTAAAATAGTATACAATTTGTGAATTGAAATAATAATGAATATTAAGAAGACATGTATTTTTTTGTGTTTTTTTTTTTATAAAAATATATGCGTCGTTGTTCTGTATATTTTTAGAATAATGTTACAAAACCAACATTAGGGAATCAATAATTGAATTATCATCTAAAATTAATATGATTTATCATCCGTAATTAATATATCTATCATTAAGTTATCATTCATAACATATGTTGGCTCCCTATTGGTCATAATCTATTGGTTTCCTAGTCTTTTTCATATTTTCATCATCGACAATGTTATATAGAACCAACATTAGGGAGTCCTTAGGGAGTCAATAACTAAATTATCTATCATCTGAAATTTAAAAACGTATCATCCAAACACAATAAAACTGATCACCGACATAATATATGAATTATCACTCGTAACTCATTTATCATCACCATCAAGAGCATTAGCTGCCAAATATATTGGTCTCCAAGACTTTTTCTTTTATCACATATCTCTGTTTAATATTCCGTCAAAATGGGACGAACCTGTCGAGTAAGATCCGTTTACCCGTCTAAAATAAACGGACTTTTTCAAAAAGGATAACTACTCTTTTGGTCATTAAGGTTTTGAGACAAAATTAAATTGATCTTAAACATTTTTTTTACAAAACTACTTTATTTTCGAAAAATTAAATTATAAAATTATTTAATATTATTATTAATTATATTTAAAATAATTAAAATAATATATAATTTGTGAATATGAATAATAATGGTATTAAAATATATGCATTTTTTCTGTTTTCTTTCTCTATTTGTAAAAATTGTGTCTATGATTATCTGTATGTTTCTATCATGAGTCTTTATTTAATATGATTGTTAAAATAGGTCGAACCTGTCGAATCAGTCTCATTTACCAATCTAAAAAATGGGTTTTTCCAAAAGAATTATGCCCGTTAATAGGGATGACAATAAGTCAGGTTATCGTCGGTAATCAAGTACC
>JASCZI010000305.1:19876-30602 GCA_036250425.1 Stylosanthes scabra
AAGAAGATAACTGAAAATACCTCAATGAATTAATAAACGAATGTACATAGTTGACTACCTCATGCTGGGTGAACAGAGCTCCTCACCCTTAACAATGGAGTAGTTTAGCCTTGCATAATGAAAACTAGATCTAAGAATAATGGAAAACGTCTATACTGAAGTGCCTAACCCTAGTGGTTAAGTTACTTCTTATACCTATCCTAATTAAAATTCAAATTCAAATTACAATCTAATCAAATCCTAATCTTATCTCTTATGGTTACAAGTCCTTATCTTCTTCTATTGAGTCTCCAATCAATCATATCTTTACTCTTCCAATTAAGCCCTTGATGAATGAATGGAATTGAGACCTAACAACTTGGATTAGATTGACTTACACAAAAATCTGGACGTTGCTTGTATTGTTCCCCACGTATAACGCCATTGCCCCACATATAACGTGGGGTCTTTGCCTCAAATGGCTTCCTTGCTTCCAAATCCTACATATGACGTGGGGAGAGCCACGTATAACGTGTGCTCTCTGCCAAATTCTGCTTCTTTGTGCCAATTACTCACGTATGACGTGGGGAGAGCCACGTATAACGTGTGCTCTCTGTCAAAGTTGGCTTTTGGAGTTTTAATCCTCACGTATGACGTGGGTTCTTAGCGTATTACGTCCACTCTTTGTCAAAGTTGGCTTTTGGAGTTTTAATTCCCACGTATGACGTGGGTTCTCCACGTGATACGTGGGCTTCAATACTTAGCCAACTCTCTCTTTTCTTCTCTTCTTCAATCTTTCTCAAATGGTCTTCAATTACCTAAAACTCTTAGTAAATCATCTAAAAACACAAACATAACTCAAAGAACATCAAGTTTGTTTGATTTGATCAATTGATAACAATATCTGGAAAGAATATCATGATAATTGAGAGAAATTAAGATTAAAAACAACCCAAGATGCATACGCATCACCCATCTTTTCAAGTCCCACATCATCAGCAAGGTTATGCAAGAACCAAGTCCAAGCATCTTTTGTTTCAGCTTCGACAACAGCATAGGCTAAAGGCAGCAACTGATCATTGGGATCCAATGCAATTGCAGTAAGTAGATGTCCACCTTGAGGAGTTTTCAGAAAGCAACCATTGAGGCCAATGAAAGGCCTACAATGTTGGAAACTTTTCTTACAAGCATCCAAACATATATATAACCTCTGGAAGATATAGTAGTTTGTCATGGTAGAAGTCTGAACCTCATTCTCAAAATCAGAGCTTCTGATCACCTTAAGCTTAACTGAAGATCCTAGGTTAGTCCTTAGCAATTCTGCATGGTAGTCATTTATTCTCTTATATTGCTCTCTAAATGTGCCTTGTATTTGATCCAACGCAACCTGCTTTATTCTTGCTGCCATGGAAGTTGTCACTGTGAGATTCCATTCTTGTGTGCCTTTACAACCAATTCTTTCACCTTAATCTTCGGGTTTGCCTAAACCTTTTTCTTGAACTCCTTTCCAAGCCATTTAGAGTGCATAATCCTCACTCTAGGTACTTGCATGCAAGTATGTTTCAAATTCATACTCCTTAGTTGCCAAGTCTGCTCCTCCCCTAACTTAACAGCGTAAATTCAAAAGGGGAAAACTTCTAGACAATTAGTTCTCACCCTTTTCAAGTTGCACTTCTCGAACTTCACCCCTCTTTGGGTTTGAAATGAATATGTGGAAACAGCTTCCTTAAATTCATCCCTATTTGCAAAGAGCAACCCTAACTGCCACCTATATGTTGCCATGTCTTTTTGAGGTTTGAACATTGGGAACCTCACACCTTCAGCCTCTGCTCCTTCAGCACCATCAATGTTTCCCCCAACCTCATGATCAGCTTCCATATCTTCACTATCATCATCGCCAGCATCACTTAAGTTGTCATGAGCAACACCTTTACCCTTGAGGTCCCTTGGCCCATCTTTGTTGGCATTGAAATCCTCAAAACCACTGTCATCGTTAAACTCCTCCTAACTGCCAGTGGACTTAATATCATCCACACTTTCTAAATCAGAATCAGAGGGGACATACTCCGAATCCTCACTGTCTTCATCACCATGGGCAAATTGCCTTTCTTCCTCAACATCATCATCTTGCATCCCATCAGCATTCTCTTCATTAAAACCATTTGTATTCACTTCATTCCTCACATCACCAGATTCATTCACACCATCTTTAGCATTGTCATCATTCACTACAGCCCCAACATCAGGACCACCAGCATTATCAACACAAGCACCAGCATCATTATCAATATTATGGCCATTCTCATCATCTTCAGCATTTCCTTTATGATGTTGTACAGCCTTTGGCCCAACATCAATAACCCAACTTCTAGGAATAACTCAGCCTCTTGCACTGTGTGAACCACGTACAACTCCACGATGCCATTTGCTTGAGCTATTCCATACATGTAAAGAGCATCTACATATCCTCTGAACAAAATAAAGTTATGTGGGAATGGTTCAATAGTTAGATTCATGTACCATAGGCTCTCCATGTTCCCTTGCACATAACCAAACTGCTCCAACTCTTGAAAAGCCTCAAATACAGACCACATATCCCCATCAAGATCTTCAATAATCGTTCTCTCACCATCAACATATTTCATCCTTCCATCTTCCTCCATAAGTTTTCCCCCATGGAAAACACGCATGTTAAACGAAGCCATTCTCAGCTCCATGAACCCTACAACTCAACCACACAGGAAAGCAAAGTAGAACACTCGTCAAAACAACAAACCCTAGCCTCGATTGCAATCAACCCACATTGTAACCCTAACAAATTTCTCATTCTTGATAAAAAAAAAACCCTAAACCCAAACAAAAGACGAAACAATTGAATAACCTAGCAACAGATTCATAGATAGCATCATGCAAAAAACATACCTATGAGACGAGTTTGTTGTGCTGCGAAGATGAAACTTCTCGATACCCACGCCTTCTAATGCGAACACCAATGTCGCGCCAACGCTTCTCCGGCGCACCCAACTATAATGGTCTTCTCCGTTAGGGCTTCCACAATGGTTCAGTCGAAGTCCTCACTCAGTCTCTCTATTTTAGTAACGATGTTATGTTTGAAAGAAAAGAAGAGTGAATTAGATGAAATAGGGAATGCAATACTCGCGGGAATGACAGGAAGGGAAACGATCACCCAAGGGCAATTTCGTATTAAAAATAAAGGGGGATGCTTTTAATTCGAAATAGAACCTTGAGGACGATTTTAAACAAAAAAAAGGTTGGGGACGAAATTGATTTTCGGGGTAAACGTTGAGGACCAAAACAGTAGTTAACCCTATATTTTATTATAATGTAATTTGCTCATGTATGTGTTTGCTGCAATGTTAAACTTCTCGTCCCACCTTCCATTATTTGGAGCCTTGTCAGGGAAAGAAGTGAAAAAAAAATAAGGGGTACAATTGGAAAGTAAAAAAATTGAATATAGGTTGATTACTAAAAAATTAATAATAAGGGTATAATTGATGCAAATCGAAAACTTGAGGGACAAAATTAAAACAAACTAAAACTTAATGGCATTTTTGAAACTTTTAATAAACATCAGGGACAAAAAGTATACTTTACCCTTTAAAATATGGTTTGGCACCAAAATCAGCCATTATGTATTTTTGTATTTTTATACATATACAAATTTAAAACAAATCAGCCACTTACTTCTTATGTCACGCGCCTACATCTTCTTATTCTAGTAAACACCGACACATGTATGTTCTCTTCTAACGTAGTTTGAGAGTTGTGGTCTAGAGCAGTGGCAGAGCGTGACCAAAAATTTTGGGGGGCCAAAAATTTTTGGAGTAAAAATTATATAGTGTTCGTCATGTTGAAACAAAGTTTATTCATGTAATTATTTTTTAATCTTTTTTACTAATATGATAATAAATAAATAAATACAAATAAAGAAGATGAAATACTTTGAAATGGTACTCTTCGAGTCTTGAGTGACTTGAAATCTTCAATAATTGAATTAAAACTGAAACTTTCAGCAATTTCTTTCTCAATGTAAATAACCAAACTATCTGCCAGAAAGTCGTCTTCCATCTTGTTTCTTAACCTGGTCTTCATTATTTTCATTTTTGAGAATGCTCGCTCTGTAGTAGTTGTGGAAACTGGAAGAGTCAGTATGAGACGAATCAACCTATCGATCAAGTAATACACTTTTGACTTTCTTGTTTCTACTAAACATCTACATCACTCATGAATAGTAGATAGATTCTTCATTTCTGGATGTTGACGAGTATCAAGGATAAAATGCTGAAGATGAAAAGGCAAATTAATCTTCTCTTGTTCAGTGAAGTCCTTGGAATAGTAACTATCAACCAGAGTAGAAATCTTAGCAATATCAAAATTTTTGTAAGCATCTTTAGGTATTAGAGTAGAGCTCAGATTTAATAGATCCATTGCTTGATCATTTAATCTGCTATTTAACTCTTGTAACTGCTTATCAATTGTGACAAGAAATATTACCACTTTGAAATAATGCTCAATAGTAATATGAACTTTTTGGTGACGAGAGCGTCCTTGCGTTGCTATATAAAAAGCAGTTAAATAAGGAATTAGAATATCATGTTGCCCGCAAAATGATTTCACATTTTTCAATAATTCCTCCCATATGTCATCCCTCATGTTTTAGATTAGTGTTTTTGTAGAGTGGACTAGTTGTACAGCATTAACTATGTCTTGAGTCTTCTTTTGTAAAGCTTTACAAAGAACATCAGTTACTCCCATAATATCTTTCATCAAATGCAAGATTAACACAAAATCAAATGAGGTCAAGGTATTGTAAGCATTATCTGCATCACCACGTTGAGAATAAGTTGATCCATCAACAACAACCTTTTGTTAAACAGTCAAAGTTACACCATACATGTTTATCAAACTGCAAATAGAAGAGAAATGAGAACTCCATCGAGTATCGCCTGCTCGTTTTAAAGTACCAATTTGATTTTCCCCTTTACCAGTTTCAAGTTCATCAAATTCTAACAAATAACCAATTTCATCTGTCTTGGCAGCATGTAACTCATCATGTCGCTTGCTAGAGGAACAAATGATGTTCAATACGAAAGTCAATTTTGAAAAAAATTGATGGACATGAATAACTTCTCTAACTGCAGCAACCAATGCAAGTTGTAATCGATGAGCAAAACAATGAACATAATAAGCATAAGGCCAATCTTTTAAGAATAATGCTTATAACCTATTCCATTCCCCTCTCATGTTGCTGGCACCATCATATCCTTGACCACGAATATTAGAAACATCAAGACATTGTCGAGATAGAACACCACACAATTTTTGTTTCAAAGTTAATGATGTAGTATCTTTAACATGTACCAGATCAAGAAAACGCTCTTGAATAAAACCATGTACATCAACCAATCTCAAAACAAGTGACATTTGTTCCCTTTTGGATTTATCTCGAGTTTCATCTACTATAATACAAAACTTAGAATCCCCAATTTCTTAGCAAATATGCTTTCTCACCTTATCTGAGAGAATATGCAAGATTTCTTTTTGAATTTGATGTGAAGTATACTTAGCATAACATGGAGCATTTTCTAGCACAGTCTTTGCAACTTCATTATTGTAAGATGCTAAGAGTTTTATAATTTCAAGAAAATTACCTCAATTTTTTTTATTTCGGGGCCTCATCATGACCTCTAAAAGCACAAGCTTGAAATGTTAGCCAACGAGTTGCATCAATGGAGGACTTCAGACCTAATTGATTCTTTTGAATTTCCTCGGAAGTATGTTCCATAATTACATTTTGGATATAGCTTGCTTGATTCAATAAATCTAGACATATTTTAACTACATTATTGTGTGGTGAGCAAGAATCATCTCCAATATGCTTAAGAAAACCACACTTCACTTAATCGTTAACCTTTTTTTCCAATTTCTAAACCCTTTGCTAATTAAAAACATCAGCTCCATTACGCCTATTAGGTTTTTTGCTAACCAAATAATAAAATAGACAATATGCAGCATCTTCAGAAGGTGAATACTCTAACCATGAACGGAAAATACTAAACCAAGTATACTGAAATTGTCTTGGGTGATTTGCACCAGATAAAGGATAATTGTCTAGATGCTTTTGATAAGGACCCCATTTAAGATAAGCTCGTCTAACCTCATCTCTCTGGTTTGTGTGATATTGTCAGATTTGAAGCCTCTTTTCCGGATCTCGTTCTAAAGAGTTAAGATCAAATTCATTAGGCACAACTCTCTGAACTTTTGAAGGTTGTATCTCACTTTCTTCATGAGTCGTTGGATTAGAAGACCTATCAATAGGTCCTGTCGTTGTAGAAGTTATATATATTTTCTTCTTTTTGAACATTAGCCTTCCTCTTAAAAAAGACATCAATTCTTTGAATTTTCATTATTATAATTATAGAGAAATTGAAATATATAATCTGTAAAATAAGTAAAAAAAACAAAGTTAGAGTTAGAATAATAAAATATTAAAAATTAACATTACTTATTGAATGCATTGTGTATATAAAAAATTAACATTACCTAATTTTTCCACGAACCAAAGTGATACAAGAGTGAATTGTGTATATTTGCTTGAACTTTGATTAAAAGATTAGAACTTGTAAATCTTTATCACTTTACACAAATACACAACACTAATACATATTATTTAGTTGGTAAGGTTTTTGACGAAGACATGTTTTTTTTTTTTCGGTGAAGATATATACTTTGATTAATTTACTTTTAATTGTGAAAATGGTAACTTGAGATATTAATTAATCCTCATCTTTCTATAATAAATATACTTTATATTTAACTTGTAATCAGTCAAGCAATTAATGCTTAACAATATAATTAAGTGATATTTATTTTATTTTATTTATTATTTGAAAATGAATTTAATTTGTTAAAAATAAAGAAAATTAATTTTGCAAGTTGGACCTAATTTTAGACTGATTCACAAATAAAAACATTGAGACTGTATAATTATTTTTTCATAAAAAATTATATAATAATAAATATAAAGAAACCTTTTATTTATATAAAAGGCATTTTATAGAAATTTATAAATGTTTACTAAAATTTCATTATTCTCTGAATAACTATTTACAACAAAAAATATAATTAATTTAAAAATTAAAGTGTATAAAATAAATCTTAAACAAAATTAAAAAATAACTTTAAATGAGACTTGATAAAGAAAAAAAATTAAAAAAATTATTTTATTATCATTGATTAGTTCATATATAAAGAATAAATCCTTTTTAAGAATATCAATATATATATATATATATATATATATAGTAATTCTTTCATTTTTTTTTTCATAGCTTCCTAGTGTTGGTTCCATAGCATTGTTAAAAGAAAAAATATAGATAACAATTATTTAATCAATGTTAACCA
This sequence comes from Stylosanthes scabra, assembly GCA_036250425.1. Classification (NCBI taxonomy): domain Eukaryota; kingdom Viridiplantae; phylum Streptophyta; class Magnoliopsida; order Fabales; family Fabaceae; genus Stylosanthes; species Stylosanthes scabra. The sequence continues at coordinate 27,281 of JASCZI010000305.1, forward strand.
AATAAAAATAAGAATTTAATTTTTGTATTTTTTTTATTTTATTTCTAAATGCGTGTCTATAGTTTTTCATTGATGTTTGTAAATTGTAATTACTATTTGATAAAGAAATTTTTTTATCCATCCTTTTATAATAATAATAATAATAATAATTCAAGTAAACTAATGTTGGTTACTAAAAGTTGGCTCGTTATATTTTATTCATAATATTAGTGATGTTAGGTGTATTTCTTAATCAAGTTCAATTAAATTATTTATCTCTATGTTAAATAAAAAATTATTTTAGTGTTAAGGGGTATAAGAAAAATAACATACAATAATTTTTTATTTGTCATAAAAATGATTTCATTAAACAAAATAGATGTATGCATAAATTTTTTTATAGAAAAATTAATGTTAAAATAATATTATTATAGTAGTTATACATATAAAAAAATGTTAACATAAATAATATATTTTGTGAAAAAATAAAATGTTACTTCTGAACAAAAATAAAAACTGGGTCCAAAACACTCACTATTGCATAGAGTTGCATTTTTGAAAAGGTAGGATTGATATTTAAGTTTTTATATTTATATATAATATAAAATACGATGGCTGAAAATGATGATAGATTTTAATGTGCACCTAAAATGACACTATTATTTTATTGGACGCACTCCTAAAAAATTAAACCGTTCAACTTTAAAAGCAGATATAGATGAAAGGGTATATATATATATATATATATATATATATATATATATCCCCGTAACCATTCTATTTTTTATTTATACTTAAGAAATACTCTGAATTTTAAATATGTTTAGTTTAATTAATTTTGTACTTCATGCTTTTAATACATTACATTGAATTGTTAATTTTTATATCATTTTTTTTGTTAAGTCTACAAAAATATGTCAAATATATTCCAAGTGATTATGTTATTTGAAAAAAAAACAAAAACAAAACCCAAAGGAAAACAATCATTAAAAAATTTCACACCGATCTCAACAATTTTTCAAGTTTACAACACGGTGTATGTTATGGTGAAAACAAAAATAATAAAGAGATAAAAATTATCTTTTGATGAATGGTTGAATTTCAATCATATAAAATGTTTCATTTTATTTTTTATTAACTTTTAAAATAAAAATAATACAACTCATGAAGGTAAAATCTCTTCACCATCAAATTATCCTTACAATAATACATTTCATATAGAGTATCTTTTAATTGAATAATAAAATGTGCACGGATAATTAAAATGTTGTTATAATAAACACAATATTTAATGTCAAGAATATTATATTAATTATATTAGTATTATTTTAAAATGTTCAATTATTTTAATATTTATATTACATAGATGAGATATATGCTCAGTATTATTTAATAATTAATTTACTTATGACTTACAATTATATATAAATCAAATATTTTATAAATAAATTGTTGAAATTTTATGTTTACTTCTATAATGACTTGTACCAAACAAATTTTAAATTAATTATATTTTATTTTATTACCATAAAATTAAGCTTACAAAAAATATACTACTAATCTTCCTTTATTTTCTAAAATTTGTATCAATATAAGAAAATAAAAAGATAAATCGTCAATTTCTTACACGGTTGAAAATTTATATCATCCTTATAGTATATTTAATGTGTACTTTAAATTTTTTTTTATAGCCATTTACATGTTAAAAACTTTTAATATGTAATGTTTTAGTTCTAAACACTTATAAAAAAAAATCAAATATTATTTTAATATGAAATTTTAGTTTATCTCCATAAAGTCTTCTTTTTCATTTGTGTATAAAATTATTTTTAAAATTGTGAGTTAAATTACATCATAATAATAATAATAATAATAATGTTATTATTATTCTCCTTTTTTTTTTCTTTTCTCTATCTCCTTGCTTTCTGAGGCAGCCTCTCTTTTTCTTTTTTTATTGTTGTCTCTTCTTCATTTGCTTTTTTTCCTCTTCTTCCTTTGCTTTCTCTATTCGTACTCTGTCATTATTTATCTCTTCTTTTTTTTTCTACAATTGATATTTCACACAATTACTTCTATAAATAAAATCAATTTATTTAATTATTTGTTTTTTTTAAACTGTATCTTCAAAAAAAAAAATGAATCTTGAATGATTAAGGATGAAGAAAGATAGAGAATGAACAGTAACAAGTGTGCATTAGAAGTTGGAAGCGAAGGAATTCTTCCCAAAATTGAAACAATTACTTTTTATTTTAATTTATTTATTTTTATTTTTAAACAAGATAAAAATATCTTTTACATCATATTTTAGTATTGTTTTTGTGTGACCTGGGCTGTCTTAGCAAACAAACACAAACTTAATGAACGATGAACATTTATTAAAATATAAAAAAAATAGGATTCCTAATCTGTACTCGACACTTGACAGTCCTCTCCTGTTGACACGTGTTGTTTGTTGAACAGTCTCCAAGTGTCTCTATATAATTGGGTAATTGATGTTAGTTCAATCCTAATAATTGCTCTGAGCCAATGCTTCTGCGGGTTGGTATTGAAGACATATTGGAAGAACCTTTATTAAAAATTTGAGCAGTTGTTCTTATGAGTGTTTTCTGTGTATCAGACTTCTATTCCTTAGAAGATGTAGTTTCTTCCCTTGCTGGAGAAGACAAGCTTAAGGTATGATATGAACCAAATTTCATGAATTAAGTAAATAGGATCTACTAAGGTTGAAATTCGCAGAATTTAGACAAACCTGTATCTGAAACTAGAAAACTCGAAATTTGACAGTTCAACAACGAGATGAAAGATCACGATCTGAACTTTAAGATAGACCCAAGAACGACCCAAAACGGAGTTCTATAGATAGAGTTATGAACAAACTTAAAAAACTGAGACAAATTGGATAGGATAAAGCGCCACAATCAAAGATTGATAAGCCTAATAATGCCACAAAGGTAAATACCCTTGATAAGTTCAGAGAATTCTATGAAGAATTCAAGAGAGACTAAATCTCACAAGATAAATATATTCATAATCTGTCTTTACATGCTGATGGGTTTCCTTTTTATAAGATGAGTGGATAAGGTAGAGTGGATAGGAAATCTTAGAGAATCCACTTAGATAAGATCTCTCTCTAAGATAAGATTTCCCACTACACCTTAAATGATCCACTATCTTGAAAATAGTCATCAAAGCATTTAAAACATACTTAGACCATCTAAAATGTCTTTTGAAAAATGCGCATGAAAATTACATAAAAATAACACAAAATAAAAATAAAATAATTAATTCTTGAATATCTTCATTTGGGCCTCATCTTCAGCATGCATTAAGCAATTCACCATCT
>JASCZI010000306.1:0-15687 GCA_036250425.1 Stylosanthes scabra
GATGTCCGTTATTGACATCCATTGTCAATCGAGGTTATGATAAGATTGAGGATGAGATTAAAGAATACAAAGAAAAAAAGAATGGAGATGTTACTATAACACATGAAAATGGAACCATATTTGGGATGAATGACTTGCAAAGCCCATCACGCGTAAGGGCTAGAGGACGGCCTAAGAAAAGGTTGGGTTCGATGTTGGAGAAACTTATTGCATCAAGAATGAAGAAAAGGAAGGATGTCTGTATGAAATAATTCCGGTTTGGCAGGTGATAATATTTCCGGTTCGACTTTCTCATTCAATGGATGTTTAAGAATATGCTTTTGCCAGTATATGAACATGTTTGTTAAATTCTTATTCTATTTTCATATTATTTTCGTATAAGACCTCATGATCATAATTTTATATTCCGATTCGCCATATCAAGATACCCGGTTTGACTAAATAATTTGTATAAAACGTTCCACCTTTTTTTTATATAATTAAATAAAAAATTATGGGACTGAATGGAAGAAAAAATTAAAAAAAAGGATATGTATTTACAGAATTTACAAGAATAAATAATTTGTCCAAGGTCGAATCAGTTAGTTTTCAAATCAGTCGAGTCTAATTGAGTGAAGGGGCTTCTAAGAGTTGCACCAGGCTTGATTAGACGGATTTTGTTGACTTCTGTCACCACATCCATCCTCATACTGTTTTCAGGGCCCAATAGTATATTTGAAACTATTTTTTCCCTGAATTTTTCAAGCTCAGCCTACAATTTTAAACAAGAAGTAGTTAGATATAATAACATACATAAACATAGAATTGAAACCAATTTTTTTAAAGATAAGGTGGCTTACTGAGTTCCAGGGTGGTATGTTGTGCTCCCGAGTTTCGTCATGACAATCTCTGAGAATTGTTGGATCTAGCTCCTCCATCCATTTCATCACAAAAATTGCACAATCATATTCGTTTGGCTGCTGGGGGATGTTGATGTACATTGGCATCAAACAAGTGTGTCCTTTCTTGAACATAGAACCCCTGCCTGCCCATGTCAGGAGCTGATCCAATATGTTGCTCTGTAACCAAACAAAAAAAATTATGATGAAGCCGAACCGGAAACAAATGCAAACATGAAAAGAAAATATGAGACAACAAGAACCGGGGATTTACATTTTGAAGATGGCATGATCTTCGTCGTTGAGGTCATTCTCAGATACCTTATCGTCAAAAGGGTCACCTGCGCAAGTCGAACCGGTATCAATCGCACACCCGTATCAATCGCACACCCGAACCGGAATTACATACGCATCAAATACGAAAAAACATGAAACAAGAAAGGAAACTTACCATTCCAGGAAAGACCCAAAGCCTTGCCTATCTTATCTGTTGTGATCTCCACGTCTCCACGAACAGAGTGTATTGTGTTGTCGTGGATATCATAGATGTTCACCAACTCCTTCAGCATGTGTTGTTTGAGGTTGTAGCATGGTAGGTGTGAGAATGCTCCAAATCCTAGTTCCTCAATCAATGCTATCTTTTCTACGTCTTTCCGAAAGCACTCGTTGTACATTGTCGTCGCAACGGTTTTTGGCAGGCATCTAAAGTGGTGACCTTGCTGCAAAATCAGAAAAATAGACATTCATGAACCGGAAATTTTACACGACCGAACCGGTTTGTAACGTGAACATATATTATTACATACATCCTTCTTTTTAGGGCTGCTTTGCTTTCGGGATTTGTTTTGGTTCTTACCCTCAATGTCCTTTCCTGATTTTGTGGAACGAGCCATTATTTCAATGGAAAAAAAATGTAAGAAATTAAATGGTTTAAAAAAACATGAACTAACCCTAATTTCAAAATGCAGAATGCAGTCGAACCGGAATTAGTTTTCAGACGAAGGATTCAACAAGAACAACAAAGTCTATGTGGAATAATGTTAACAATGTCAAATCGGAGATATATGAAAGATTGAAGTGAAAAACCCTAACAATACTCGTTTATTTTTGTCACCAAACATTTTCATAAAAAAAAAAATACGAACTAACACTAATTTCAAAATGCAGAATGCAGTCGAACCGGAACTAGCTTTCATATGAAGGATTCAACAAGAACAACTAAGCCTTATGTGAGAGAATGTTAACAATGCCGAACCGGAAATATATGAAAGATCGAAGTGAAAAACCCTAACCATTCACAAGAAACACAAGGCAAACTCAAACGTAAAGTAGATGTTTTTCTACATTCAGAAAACGCAAGAAGAAAACAAGCCACTAACCTTTACTGTTTTAGAGCGTCTGGAATGGGTTTGTGAGTTCGTCTGTGCTTTCTCCTTTTCCGTTTCGAAGTGAAGTGTTCTGCTTTGATGTTTGTCTGGGCTTGAGATGTGATTTGATGTTCGTCTGGGGTTGATGATTTCCGTTTCGAAGTGATGAGTTGAGAAATGAGTTTCTCTCGTTTGATTTTTTTATGGAAATGAAAAATGCACGTTCTTTTGCAAAATGGAACTGTTTTGATGGTCGAAGCGGTTTTCGAAACATGCTTGAGAAGGCGAAACGATTTGAATTCTTTGGAACGGTTCCCGAGGCGCGTCGTTTCGAGTGGGGAGGATTGGCGGGTCGCGTCCATCACACGCGCCTGTTGAGAGTGGGTTTGCATGGCTTGGTTTATAGTTGGTTACATATATGCTTGTATATATACTATAATTGTATATATATATAATTAATAGAATTATATGTATAATTAATAGGCTTGATGGAGTGGAATTCATGTTGAAGGAGCTTGAATTACCGATTGGTCCTTGGTTCGAATCTCTCCCAAGGAACTTTCAGAATTAATTATAAAAAGAGGGAGCTTCCTAGTGTGGTGTAGCAACACTGTGTTGGTGTACTAGGGAAGAACGCGGTTCACGAGTCTAACCCCCTGATTTGTAACCAGTTTAATAAAAATCAGCTTGTTTTTAACCCGTGTCATTTAATGGCGGTTCTTAAACTGCCACAAAATACACCGCCACCGTAATTTATGTTTCGCGGGCGTTATTCCAGTGGTTGTGAAAAACCGTCGCAAAACCTTTTAGCAATGCCGTTATAGGTGGCGGTTGGGTAAACGTCGTAAAATCGTTTCTCGACGGCTAAAATTCGCCGCGAAACAACAAAAAAATCGCCGCTAAGTTCCGGTTTTCTTGTAGTGTATTATCTTATCATTATTTGCAGTTTAGCTAATATTGGCTAACTAATTGTTGGTTACTAATATTTTCTCATAGAGAAAGTCTTGGTAGCCAATATTAGAGAAATAATAGAAAACTAATATCATTTTTTCTTCTTTTCTCTTTCTCATTTTACCACCTATTATTTCCCTAATTACATACACATTGGCTCCCTATTGAAGCAATATAATTTAACCAACCTTATTGACTAGACAAAATCAAAACACCCTCTTTCTGTTGGTTTAAGATCATTGCGCCTCAATTGACACGGATTTCCTTTGATATCCAATTTCCACTGGGCATGGTCTTCACATATGTCCCTCAGCACGTCACCTAGCCTTAGATCATTTGAGCTCTTTCTTGCTTCATATGATGGTCCTTCAACATCAACATCAGGCAATTGAAGGATTACTTTGAGACTTTAAGGAGAATAGTCAATTTCCTTTCCTCTTATATGTGAAATGTAAACACGAGGATTTGACGCCCTTTCCCTTTTTGTCTTTTTAGCATTTGCATAAAACTCCCTAAAGAGTGTGATTCTCAATCTGCCTTGTATTGAGTTGCAAAGATAATGCCACTCTCTTTTTTTAATTTCTACTGTGATGTTTGGAAATTCAGTTGCACGAAGTTAGAAAGATAATTTATTAATCATGTTAGATTGTAATACATACCAGGTAAGAAGTTGATGATGCTTGGAAATGTTTTTGCCAATTCATTTGACACATTATGAATAATAGAAAAGTAATAAACAAAATCGTTACAAAACATGTTGAAGTAAATTAACTAATATACACAGTAAAATATTTATAATAAAAAATTGTTATTAATATAGTTTTATATAATAGATTAATTGTGTACTAAATATAATTGATTTGATTTATTAAAGTTTTATCGTATTATTTTATTGAAGTTTATTAGTTTTTTATATTGAGAAAATATAAAATTACTGTCCACCTAGAATTACTAACATCACACAATTACAAATAATAAATAATAATACGGCATACAATAATTCTCTTGTACATTTATTTTGTGGGGGAAATATAGGTAATTAATATTTTTTTTTTACCAACAAATCAGCCAACAAAAAATAGAATATTCGTAACCATTATTTATAGAACATGTACCATGAAAGTTATAGAACATTTGAAACCTAAAGCAACTAACAATCAGCTAATTTTGTATTTTTTAGAAAGAAAACATCTGAAATCCGAAGAAATAGAACATCCAATTTAAATTGTTAGTTGATATTGGCTGAATTTTTATTGATTAGCTAACATTGTTGATTTTGTAGAATCAAGTTCATTCAACTTGTTTATTTTATGCCAAATAAAAAGTTATTTCGATATCAAATAGAAGTTTGTTTCATTGTTTTTTTTTTGTGCTATTTGACACAGGAATGATATTCTATTTAGCATAGAGATAAATAATTTGGTTGGCTTAGTTGGCCAAAATAGATATATACATAAATAACATTGTCATATATGTTCATTAGCATCTATGTAGTATATATTTATTATAAAATTTTTTATCAACTTTTACATGATATAAAGACGTAATATTGAATTCGTTAATTAGAAGATAATGTTTAGAGGTTATGAATTTATTATCAAGATTGATTAGAAGATAACGCTAGTAGAAGTGAATGGGTAGTGAATATTATTGAACGAAGAGATAATATTGTTTAAAAAAAAAACCAAAAATCTATAAAAATTAGAAAGTGGAAAAACAGCTTTTGTGGCAATATAATAGTAGATGAGTTGTTAGTTTTTTATTGTAGTATAAGTAGTATCAACTTTTCTATATATAAAATAGATGAATAAATGAATATTTATATATATTTTCGAGTCGGTTCACGAGCTAATGAGCTGAGCTTACTCAAACTCAAGCTCGGCTAATTCAACTTTTGAGCTCAAATCTAGACTCAAGCTCGGCTTACTACGTCATGAGCTTAGTTTATCGAGCTGTTAATGAATTCAGTTCGAGCTAACTCATGAGCTGGCTTGACTCACTTAAATTTTTTTTTATTTTTCCTCATTATTAGTTCTGAGAATTATATAATGCTGTGTAATTATTATTAAGCTACAGTTATTATTATTGTTTGTTTATTGGATTATTTTCCAACCACCATTCCAATGCAAATAGTTGATCCTTGATCCCTCTAACAAGTACAGAATTGAACTTGCTCCCGAGGGTAGTGCCATACCTAAAGACTACTATGAGGCTAAGAAGTTAGAGCAAAAGAAGTATTGATAAACTACAGTGATTGATAAGCTACAGTGATTTGCAATCAGGTTAATACTTCATTGAAATAAATCTTTGGCATGGTTTCTATATTCATGAATATCTTGAGTGCTAAAATAATCTGTTGTGATATTGAGTACACAGATTTCATAGGGTTAAAGTAGTTAGATAGGCTGAAAATAGCAATATAAATTGAAGTTACAACTATGAAATCACTCTAATTTAATTTTTTCTTGTGAAATTTTCAATTGGTTGCCTTTTCCTATTGGTTCACAGAAGATTACAGAGATTATCAAGAAGCGTTATGATAAACCATACACAAAGTTTGGGGATGTTCCTATTCCAGTAAAAAGGCTTTGGTTTAAGGATTGGATGGTAAAAATACATTACATGCTATTCTATATTGATTTAATAATATTATCTACTCACATTTTTAATTTTTTTCACATCTAGAGTAACTTCATCATCAAAAAAGATCATGAGCGCTTTTTCTGGAAAGCCTACAAGTACAGGACAAGTTAGCGGCTAACTCAGATGTTGTGGGATGTCCGTAATGGTATAGACAAAGAACATGAATGGTTACTTCCAGCTCACAAAAAGGTTTTGGATAAGAACTGGGAGACAGACCCAAAATGAAAAATCGATCCAAGAAAGCCAAGGAGAATCGCTTAGCAATTGCTGGTGGCTCTCTTCATTGTGGTGGCTCTGTCACACAGACATCAACTATAGATAGGATGATAAAGTAATTTCATATTTTGAAAAGTATATATTTATTTTTGACTTTTAGATATGTTATCCTTAAAATCCATAAAATACTAAGCTCATTATTTTTTTATTTGAAAAAGGTTAAGGAGTTGGGTCGTATACCTACCATGAGGAGGTTATCATTGAACTCCACACACGCAAAGGTGATAAAAGCAAGTGGGTGGACAAGCGCTCTCAAGACACCCATGTAAGATCTAATATAGTTAGAACTTTTTTCAAATAATAGCACATTTTTTGGTTATCGTTCTGATTGTTTAATATTTATTAGAATGTTTGTTAAAGTAGTTGGATCAATTGTTTGCTTTGAGCTATGAATCTGTTAGTTTATGTGCTGAAGTTTTAAACTTTGTGTTTGCTCTTTTCCCTTATGATCACTGCATGATATACTCATACTTATTTTGGGTGCAACAGAATAGCTTTAAAGAAAGGTTGGCTGAACTTCGGGCTCAACACGCAGAGACTCAAGCACAAGGAATTGACCTACCTCCAATTGATGAGGATGCAGTTTGGGAGGAAGTGTGTAGTGGCACAAAGAAGAACCGAGTTTATGGCAAAGGGGCTTTTTTCTCCGAGTATTCCTTCAAGTCCGAAACCACTTCTTCCTATTCTGAAACTGGAAGACCATCATCACCAGATCAGACTTCTCATTTGCAAGAGGAGATCAATAAGCTTAATGAAGAGATTAAGTGTGTTACTCAACAGACAGACGAGCGCATTATTAAGCTATTAGATACACGCTTGGATCCTTTGGAGAAGAGTAGCAAGAAGTTAGAAAAGATCCAACAGGCAGCAAAAAAGGCAAGGCTGAAATAAAAGGAGTGGAATGAGGCTTATGCTAACTATTACAAGAAAATTAAGGCGTCAAATAGTTCCAAAGCTATTCCATGAGGAATATGATGATGATGAGGACGAAGATGACACTGAGGATTATAATTAATGTTTTTAGTGTTTTTAGTACTTAGGTTTAGTACTTCCTTTTGCTTAAATTGTGAACATGGGAAATTGAATCTGCAGAAGGGGATCTAAACATTATTAATCTGCAGAAGGGGAATTGCTTAAATTGTTTTTGATTAACACTTCGCTTTGTGCTGAATTACTGCAGGGATTATTAACACTTGGCTGTTGCTGAATTTTATGGATTATTATAAAATTTAAGATTGGTTTCAATGGTTGTTGCTTTGCTATTGCTTTTTGAGATTGAATTTATATTTATTTTGTATGAAAACAGGTATATTTTGTGCTGGAAAAACCAAAAACAAGAAAAAATTTGTTTAGCTTTTCTGATAGATTTTCCGACGGAAAATCCCTCTGTAAACTAGAGAATAAGAATTTGTTCAGGGATAAATTACCGACAGAAAACCCCTCGAAAAGTTTGCCACAAATTACAAACAGAAAATCTGTCGAAAAATTGGATGGATATCACAAATCAGTGGGCCAATTACCGACAGAAAATCTGTCGGAAATAAGGAAAATTCCATCGGTAAATTACAGACGGAAAAAAAATCTGTCGGTAAAAGATTACCGATGAGCCTTTTACAGACAAACAAAATCCGTCTATAAATCCGTCGATAAAGAAAAATCTGTCTGTAAATGTGTTAAAATTTATCTGTAAATCTGTTTATAATATGTTGTTTTTTAGTAGTGCTTCCAACCCTATGCACAAACAGAATGCGCCACGTCAACGATTTTGGCACATTTGCATTGTAAGATAATATAATATGATGATATATAATGATGATGCAATCTCGTATGGATGAATAATTTAGAAAGAAATGAACACACAATTGATCTAAAACATAGATTAAAAAGAAATTGAACAACTGGCAACTAAGACACATGACACAACATAAAATTAATAGAGAAAATTATTTGTGTGCTTCTGTCTACCTATTTGGAGGACCAAAGGGCCAGCAACGTCTCGAATTAATCTTACACATATAGATATGAAAGTAGATCTGACATGAACCCTCGATAAAAATTTGGTCCATTCAATAAAAAAATTAGTGTTATTATAATGAAAGTGATGTATAAGATGGTGGAGCAGATTATTGAGTTTATGATTTTTTATGTAATTGTGAAGCGTTTATATCAGCCGGCAGGGGAATTTGATGGGCAATGGAGATGTTTGGTAGACACTAGACAACCTAAAATTAGTATGAAGAATCTAAAGATGGTAAGGAGAATAAGAAATTATTGAATATTCTCTGTGGTTCTAGAATTTTAAAGTTTGTCAATTCTTTTTTTAAAAACTAAAAAAAAAGAGAAAAGAAATGAAAAAAAAGACACAACAAAAACAAAACGCCATCCAAATTTAAGTATTTCTTATTGATATTCATATTTTAAGCTAACTTAAAAATAATAACTTTTAATAAGTTATTGAAAAAAAAAAGGTAAAAGTTGTCTATGTAGCCAATTTATTGGTACTATTGATTCCCTCTCTTATATATTAAATGATGTATAGAATGTACCTTTAAAAGTTTGAGATTCTCGATATTACTAGATATTTCAAGATAAAAGGTTAAAAGTTTATGTTGATGAGTAGAGCACCAGCTTTGATTCGTAAAATAAGGATTTTGGAGTCATTAAATGTGCAGCAATAAAATAGGATTTAGAATAACATACCTAGGAGAAAGCTGATTTCCCATTTTTATATTTGTTATGATCCCTATTTTTAACGATGTAAATCTATACCGGATCAATTCATATATAACATTATCTTGCATAAATTTGCTAGATGAGATCATAAGCCGTTTCTAAATCCGAAATCGTTTGGTCACTATTAGATCTTATTATCCTTGCGAGGGGAGTTACTTTGAGCATGTCCGCAATGTATTTGGACTTTTTGACCCAATATCCGAAACAAATGGATATAAAAATAATAAATGGATTGATTTAACTGAGATGGTAAATAACTTATAATATGACTAAAAGGTTTCGAAATTAATTAAATCATGAAAATAATAATATTTTTATGAAGTAATAAAAGGTATTTAAAAAGGATAACGCTATTTGAACAAGTGGTTTTAGCCAACCTAGTTCAACCAAGTGATTTATTTCTATGCGAAATAGAATATTATTTCGATGTCAAATAGTATAAAAAATTGAACCTAAATAAAGTTTTATTTTATGGAAAAAGCCGCTACGCCTTCTCTTCTTCTTCTTCTTCCGTCGAGCCTTCCATCTCCTTCAACTAAGCCTCTGCCATGAAAGGAAATGTCATATCTGAAGCAGATCCGAGAAGACAGAGATGGAAAAAGTCGTTGCTGCCTTATCTTCTTCTTCCGTCGAGCCTTCCATCTCCTCCAATTAAGCCTCTGCCACGAAAGGGAAAGTCAAATCTGAAGCAGATCCGAGAAGACGAAGATGGAAAAAGTTGCGCAAAACTAGAAGGGTGAGAAAACTGAGGGGCGTCGTTCTGTCATGGAAGGAAAATAAAGAGCACAGTGTCGAATCTGCAACGGCGTTTTCAGGTGCTACTGCTGGCGCTGGTTGGGAGAAAGGAGAGTCTTTTAGTTTCAGATGATAATTGTATTTTGTTTTGGACGATAACTTGAATTTGTTTCGGATGATAATTGTGTTGGTGAGAATTTAGGATTTAGGATTATCATAATTGTATTCTATTTTGGATGATAATTATTTTTAGTTTCATATGATAATTTTTTAATTTTTTATAATAATTCATAATTTAATTTATTGGCTCCGTAATGTTAGTTCCTTAACACTACTTTAATGAAAATTAGTCTGTATAATATACGTTAAAATATAAAATTTATTTTATAAATGAATTAAATTATATATACGTAAATATATAATGATAATGATTGATTTTGATAAGTGAGTTTTGTGTATCATAACTTTTTTTTTTTTTAATAAAATATCTGAATTTGAAGGAAAAAGAAAACATGGCGGGATAGATGTTGCCACTAACCGTCGAAACCGTTCGTGCAGAAATCGGAGAAAGAATAGTACCCTCCCATCCACGTAACCCTCAAAGAAACAACCAATAATAAACCACCACGTCACACATCACAAAGCAGTTACTTCACCCTACCCAATCAGATCACACAGTCCATCACATACTCCATGAACCTCACCACACAATAGCACAACCATCAAGCGCACGAACAAAATCAATTCAAAAATTCTAAAGCACCATAAAAAAAAAACCAGAACATTCAATGTTCACAACACAGAGAAAAAGAAACCGAAAGAATTTCGATGCAAATTGAAATTAGAAGAAGAAGTAGATGGAAAGAGGGTTTGATAGAAGGTACATAAAGAAAGGACCGTGGAGCAGAGAGGAAGATGAGGTGCTCCAAGAGCATGTTAGCAAGTATGGTCCAAGAGATTGGAGCTCCATTCGATCCAAAGGCTTGTTGCCACGAACTGGAAAATCTTGTCGCCTTAGATGGGTTAACAAGCTTAGACCAAACTTGAAGATGTGAGTGATTTCATGAGTTCATTAATTAAATCATTTTCACCTTTAATTTCCTTAATTAATTGGTTTTAAGTAACTTCTTTTGGTGTAATTAATGTACATTTGTTTATAGTTAGACATACATGTGATGGTCGGTACTACGGTTTCTTTCGTGTATTTCATGTTACTATTATCATGTATATGTTTTTTATTTGTTGATTTTGATATTTTTAGTTGGCGAATCGTTTGATCTCTTACATTTTCATGTTGAAATTGCCGAAATAATTTTCATGATATATGATTTTGGAAGAAAGTCGACAATGTTAGGTTCAATAATTTATGTTGTGTTTATTACTGTTTAGGTTGTCTCCACTTAAAATTTTCAGCACTATAGGCCAAGTTGGACTAATTCATTAGAATGGAAGGTTTCATGCATGTTGCTACTATGATGTTTCTTGTTAAATGTATCTATCATTTGTTTTCCCCTTTTCTTAGACATAGAAAGGGACATTTCATGCATGTTCCTATTACATAGTAAGAACAAACATTTCATGTTAATACTGAGTGATGAGATGCCCTAATTTTTAGCAATGTGTAGTTTTTTTGTGTTTCGATGTGTTGTGTATGTTTATTGTTGTAATTGGCAGTGGGTGCAAGTTTACTGAAGAAGAGGAGAGGTTGGTGATAGAGTTACAAGGGCAATTTGGAAACAAATGGGCAAAGATTGCTACATATTTGGAAGGAAGAACAGACAACGATGTAAAGAATTTCTGGAGCAGCAGGAGAAAGAGGTTAGAGAGGATGTTGCGGAGGCCATCAATAACTTCTTCAAAGATGCAACACAAAAACAAAGGAAAAGCCCCTCTTACCCTTACTCTTACTCAAGTACAATTTGAAGAGGTAAGAAGACGAAAAAATGAAAGAAAGAATATGGAAATAATTGAAAATAATGAGAAAATTATTTTTTTTATTGTATATAAGTTTGTTTTTCTCTTTCTTTCCATTAAATTTGTGTCCCTCTCAAAATATTTATACTCGCATATAAAACCTAAATTAATTTAAAATTTATTTGTGTTTAGTATTATGAAAATCATTCTATAATATTTGCTAGTATGAATATATTTTATGTATCTTATTTATTAATTTATTTTAAATACATATATCAGAAATATTATTACATAATCCGCTCTACAATATTTAATTATATAACAAAAAATTTGGTTATACAAATTTAATTTTCGCCCCCCTTCGCAAGTTTTCTGGTCTCTAATTGATCTATTTATTTTATATAATTAAAAGGAAAAAAAAGTATAAATATTTTTTTATTTTTTGAATTGCATTTTATAAGTATTATAATAAATTTTATAGCTTTCTACATTTATATAAGTTATTTATTTAAAATATGTAATTTTTAAAGGTAAACTTGTTTATTCGGTATGCATAATAATATCAACATCTACGATCTATTCTCTTACTATAAATAAAAGGATTGCAAAATTTGATGTCCAATTTTTTTCCCCTATCTCTCTTTCTAACCTTTCCTTAATAGCTTCTTTCACAATTCTAATTATAAAAATAGCAAAAGCTACCTAAATTTCCGCTTTTATATTAAACTTAGATATTATTTCTTTTATATGTATGGAAGTGCCTATTAATTGGCTAGTATCATTAATAAAACTTGAACTAATAGCAAATATAATATATTTATATGGTTTATTTCAGGATATTTCATGCAGCTCCAATAAGCCAGAGGAAAATGTCCCCTGTGGAAACTACCTTCCTTATTACCCTGCTCCCTATATGGGAAACAATGAAGAGTTCAAAATGGTGAACCTACCAGATTTGACAAAACCAAACTACCAAAATTTGGAAAGTGACCTCAACACTTGTTCTCAGGTTGTTGAGGCCACCCCACTTCATCTGGTACCTTCTTTTGAGTCTTCAACAACAGAGTACACTTTCCCCCAAATCCCTAATGAACCCCAAATGGAATTTCCACTGTTTCCAGAACCAGTTGATGACCCTTACTTCTTTGATGTGCTTGAGCAGAAAAAGTGTTCAGAAGAATATGTATGCAGCCATCAGAACAAGATTGGAACAACTCTTGGATTGGATGGAAAGCCTCAAAGTGAAAGTGCTAAGTGCTTATTTGAGGACATCCCAACTGAGATCTTTGAATATTTTGATCATACTCCAACCTCATCAGACCAATAAAAGGGTTCTAATTTCTAACTTTAGTAATTCTGCATCTGTAATGCAAAGTAAACTATTTAGTTTCTGTTTCCAAAGTACTAATCTTTTTGGAAAACAGTCAATCATGAATTTATGTAGCCTTTGTCTTTACATTACAATTTGGCAATGCATGATCTTGTTACTTCACATTTCAGAGCATTTCTCACATTTAGTAACATTTTATATATATACTTCATCAACAACTCAACAAGTAACAGCAAGGTTAAACAGATAACTAATTGAAAGGTGTTGGTTTTCCTAAGGACAAAAGTGTTTTAAGAATATTTCTCATTTTTTTTCCCTTTCTTTTCATCTTGTTATATTTTGCTAGCAACTTGAACAAAGTAGCTTTCAATGTTACTCCAAGTCAACAACATGTTCCCATAAAATGACATAAACAAATATGGTTTTATTATATAGACAAAGATCAAATACCATCAATCCCAGCAAAACACCAAAATATAACAAGTTTGGATTCTCTAAAGTGAGGATATAGCTGTACAATCCTTCTGTTCTTTTTTTTTTCCCCTCAAAAACTTTCCTCCTTTCTCTTTATCAAGCAAAACTCTCACTGCACACACAACCTGATAAAACTAGATATAGCTTCTGTATAGCGATTTTCATGACAAAGATTGGAGAAAACTATTCCCAGTTCATGATATCAAAGTCAATAAATTCAACATAGAAGGAAAGAATGAAGGTCATTCATCTCCAGACTGTCTCATTTGCATCGGTGAAAATTGCATTATGATGTTCTATGAGCAACTGAATAACCTCAATAGCACCAAAGTCAACAGGTGTACCATCATCCAATGGAATAGGAGAGGATGCATCTATGGCTTCATCATCATCTGTATCACAAAAAAACAAAACAACCAAAAGAAATGGCAATCACCAATCAGCACTATGTTGCTGCTCCTTGTGCATATTTTTACAGGCCAACTTTAGTTCAATACATGTAATACTAATGAATTATTAAATTAATTTTTGCACCCTTCAAAAAGATTCCGAAGTTAAATGCACTATTTTAAAAAGTTTAAGCATATCCCTAGGAAAGGTGTTAAGAGGCTGAAAACAGTTAGGTTAGGTAATAGACATGCATCTAAAATATTAATTCAACATTCTATTAAAAGAATTTTCTAACAAAGGATATCGATTTTCAGGCTCAGTGATTAGAAACATTGAACAATTACACATCAGTATGGTTGCTTTAAAGCCCATTAGATAAACTATAATCCCTTGAAATTTTGTTATTTCTGCTTTTGAAGTCCTTGATATTACATACATGTTTACTGTTCACAATTGCAATAACAATAACAATCATAGTATAGAAAAGTTTTTCCTACTCAGTTGAGTCAGTTAAATAAATGTATTCTATAGAAACATCTAATGGAACGGCGATTTGAATTGAGAAAAAAAATCGAGGCCAGTTAAATCAATGTAATTTTTAACCTTTTCTTAGGGTTTTATTAGTCTTCTTCTAGCTCTCCTAATCAAATATTCTTATTTTGGGCTTTTATTTGTTTTCTTCTTACATGAAAAACACAAGTATTTTTGGTGAAAATTATTTGCATATAGACGATTCTGTTCTCAAGGTGAAGCAGGATTTCTCTACCAGAAACCCTATTGCTAAAGACTGGGTAGAAGCTGAGCAACAATGCAGTGATGCTTTCATGAAAATTCTCATACGGTCATACTTTTTGCCATAACCAGCCACTAAATGAATAACATCTTCAGCCAATGTGGGTTAACTTATAAAAAATTGCATGTTTTGGCATTGATTTCCTTACCAGCAAGCATGTCCCAAGCACCATAAGAACCAGCTGATTCATCCAAGCTTTTTTTGGAAGGGCTTTTAGATACTTGATTCCAGTACTGTTTGTAAAACTCAGGTCTCTGTCCATCTCGCCACATGACAACGGGTGCCATTTCCATTGCAAGGGTCCGAGTATCCATCTGCAGAAGTTAAAAGTGAGCAGAAACAGCAGACAACAGGTATAGATTTAATTACAGGAGAGACAATGTATATTAGATAATCATGGAAATGTCCTACAAGATTCCATGAGACATAGGTTGTGAAAGAATAAACGAATGACAAGTGTAAATGTACAAGACCCAAATTTTTTGTGCATCTTGGCTTCTACTAAACAAACACAGGCACATATTTAGAAGCCTCTTACCTTATTGAGAAGTGACTTCTGGCTAACCCGGAGCAGAAGTGCAGTTACAAACTCCAGAGTCATGTAGTTTACACTAGGAAGCTTTTTGAGTATGTTTCTCATGGAATATATATTGGATCGAGCAGCTTTTATTTCATCATAAAGCTCAAAAGTGGCAAGAGGCTCGGGGAGGCTGGCAAGGTAACATTTCGCAAGAGCTGCCAAATCAATTGGATTTGTGCCTTCTGGGATGGAAGAGTTTGAATCTGTACGTACAATCATAGTAGTATTAACATCACCAAAAAACTAATCTACTTCATTACTGAAAGTATGATTCAATGCAAGCACTACCTAGGTTGTATAGAGAAACCAGCTGCCGGATAACCTTTTTATCTCCATCAGATTTGAACAGATTTGGTGAATTCAATCCTACAAAAGATTAAGAAAATAAAACCACTATTAGATTAAGATTAAGATAAATTTTTAAACACATGAAACATAGACTATGCACAGATGTAGAGCCTTACTCTAGAAACAGCTACCTGAAACTATAAGATAATCTGCACATTTGACCAATATCTGAGGAACAAGCCTGCTGCTATCTTGCCTCTGTACAGTAACCTCAATAGGAACTCCAAATACTGGGGAAGGCAACAATTTCTAAATAAAGCACAAGTCTACTACCA
>JASCZI010000306.1:15697-29538 GCA_036250425.1 Stylosanthes scabra
GACATGATATACTAGCAATATAGCATTAAAAAAGTGCTATTGTGTAAGTGTAGAACTAGAATATAACTCGAGCCTTGTCAGAATCACGAACAATGGAATTAGTTCTCAAAGTCAGTGAAAGACTGACACATCACACATGAAATGTGTCGGTCGCTTGGTAAGCTATTTGGTTCCAGAAACTTACCATCAGTACTTGCAACTCCCTGCAAAAGAAAAATTAAAGTAAGAAAATTTGAAAATGGCGTATACTAGTAATCATTATTCATAGGCCACATCTAGCCTAAGGTAATTTACCTTTTGCCACCTTTCAATGTCTGTCAAGATAGTCTTGCTTTTTTGTGCTGTTTTTTTGGCCACCTGAGATAATTACAAAACCAAACAAAGAAAGTAAAGATTCTGACCATTGAATTGGAGAAGGAAAACATACATTCTGAAGATGACCTGGGGTATGACTAGCAGATATATAGATAGAAATTTTTAAAATTTAAAGGTTAATAACAATACCAGAATACCAGCAACAAATGTGCCCTCTGGATAACCAAACCATAAGTTATCCATGCCCAATAAACAGAATTATATAATACTTCTTAACCTCCTTAAATCAAAAGAATAACATCGCAAGTATTAATTTTATGGATAAAAGCATGGTAAGTATTATTCAAATGAAATCCAGAAAATAAACAATCTATATGAAATCAAATATCCTAATAAATATTCCCTGCACCTTTGTTAAACTATGTAGATCATCATATCATGCAAATGGCCTCTCTTATCTTCTTTTTTTCTTCTCAATAGAACATTGTTGCCAATGAAATCTCGAAAACATCTAAGTTTTCCTTTGATAAATTAATTAATAAAAAAAACAACATTAAGATTGTTATAGTTACAAATAACTCAATATCTCTGATAGATTTCAATCTCAATCCAAAGTTTCTTAAAGCCTGAGATCAATGCTAATCATAGGTGCTTAGAAGACAGAGACTGACTGAAACAGCTACTTTCTCTACAATTGCACATCATCATCTAAATTCTAAACAACAGTTATGAAAGGCAGTAGGCTCAATCCGAACTTCAAGCAAGGGTAGAAACATCTTTTCAAAGTTTTCATTGTGCAAGTATTGTCCACAAAATGCTTAAATGATTAATCAAGCACCAATGTAATAAAGTAATCAATCAATGGTACCCAGACATTGCATTTGCACCTGTAAAAAAAAAATTATGCATTTCAATCCCGAATATCATTTAGGAAAGCCCATTACCTCTTCAACCTTTGTTTTTCCCACAGCCACCTTATCTTTGGTCCCCGATATGCTTCTCCTAAGGAACGAACCAGTTGTAGCTGCAGCCGATATCAATCGATCCTGTACAGCATGTTTTGTTGATGGCTGCCGAAGAATTTCCCACCGGCTTTTGACCATAGTTCCAACTCTACCTGCCACTTCAGCAACATTACTCTTTGTATCCTTTGTGACCTCACCAACAAATGTTCCAGCAGATTCCCTTGCTTCTTTGAGCTTGACCCCTGCGCATGAAACCAAATTACAGCAAGGCCAAGAGTTTTCCTTTTTTACTCTTTTTTTTCCAAAGAATAATTAAATACAGTAATACTAGATGTACCATTGTACACACCTGTACACACTATTTAGCAACACGGAAATATGTTAACATTAGCACAGAAATATTTATATTTTTCTGTGTTGCTAAATGGTGTGTTGAGGTGAGTACAATGGTACACATAGATTTATTCAATTAAATAAATAAACCCCATAATTCAATCCTTAAAGTAGTCCTCAAAATCTGAAAGTGGGAAATTTCATGTGAACCTGTACCGAATACCTAGTATCTAATGGTGAGGGATGAATTAATCATTCTTAATGGGGTATCAAAACGATACCTGAGGAAGAAAAGAAACCAGAGGCCTTATCTTGCCACTGAGGTGAGATGATAGAAGGCATTGACTCAGAAGCCACTGAACAAAATCAAACCCCAAATGAACCCAGAAAAAGGAATAATCAGATGATGCTTGATCGCTTGGTCCTGTACCTGTACGCACGCAACTGAATAAAAACAACTATTAAATCAAAATCAATTCATAAAATCCTAAGTTCTTAAAAAAACATAATGAACTCTCCAAGTATAAAAAAAAAAGAAGGAAAATTTGTCATCGGTCATAAACAGATGAGAACTTAGATTCTAGGAAAAGAATCTAATTTGGATTAAAGTGAAAATAGCGGAAGCAAGTTACGAGAAAGAAAGAGAAAAAAAAAAAACCCTATTATATGAGTTAGCGAGAGGAAGTGATGATAAATTGAAATTGATTAGTGAGTAGTGATTACCTAATTAGTTTGATTTGGGTGAGGATTGAGGAGGAGGAGGAAGAAGAAGAGGAAAGTAATGAAAAGTGAGAATTCAAAGTAGAGGGACAGCAGAGAGAGAAGAGAGGGACAGGTCTGACGAAGTCGTT
The DNA here is from genome assembly GCA_036250425.1 of Stylosanthes scabra. Classification (NCBI taxonomy): domain Eukaryota; kingdom Viridiplantae; phylum Streptophyta; class Magnoliopsida; order Fabales; family Fabaceae; genus Stylosanthes; species Stylosanthes scabra. The sequence goes on from JASCZI010000306.1 coordinate 18,162, forward strand.
GGTAGAACCAAATAGGTAGCTTCCACCTAATATAAGTGTGTTGTGTGTAACGGTACCTCCTTTTGTCTTCAGATGCAACACAGAACATAATAGGGACACACATTGGTAAGATGTGAATTAGTGTTGCACATATGACTATCTTAACCTTAAATTTATTCTGAGTTATTTTATCATGTAAAATCATTAACGGTTTTTATTTAATATGTAATAAAAATTTTAAACATAATGCCTATTGGATCTTTAGCCAAATCTAAATTACTTTTTTATCTAATTGAGTATATAAGATAAATAAATGAAAATTTTTCAGTACCATAAAATTTGCTAAAAGAATTTATTCAAGTGTATTGAATAAAATTTACAGTAACAATATCAAAATGCTTTAATTTTATGATATAAAAGAATAAGATAATAAAAATAAAAACTATACTACGGAATCAATATTATATAGCCCATAGGAAGCAAATAGATCTATAAATTTGAAAGCCCATGAAAAAATAACAAACGCAATCAATGCATTTTTTTCTATTTGACTCCCTAGTTTGGTTTTCGAATATTGGCTCTTAATACTTTTTTTAAAAATGAATATAAAATATTATAAAATCTTACATATAACTTACGCTGCGTTTGTTTACGAGGACAGGATAGAACAAGACACTGGGACAGAGACAGTATGACATAGACACTAAAATTTAATGTCTTTGCAGTGTGTTTGACAATAATGAATAGGACACACGTAGACAAAGTTAAAATTTAATGTAAATGGCATTTTCATCATTTTAAAAAAGGTAATGTTGGAATAATAAACAATTTTGTGGGTAAAAAGAAAAAAATCTTTGTTAAAAAAGCATTTGTCCATCCTCCAAAATTATGTGTCCATCAGTGTCCTTCGTTCAAAAGTGGACACTGAGATAGTAGAAATTGGGCCAGACACAGTGTGCCCAGTGTCCATGTCTCTGTCACCAAACAGATTTGTGCCCATCAGTGTCTATGTCTCAGTGTTCTGTCCATCAGAAACAAACGCAGCCTTATAGACATCAAAACGCTTTAATAAGATAATAACAATAAACATATAATATTATAAAATCTTTATAAATTTGATGTCTATATTTTCTAAAATAATTATTCTATGTGAACAAGTGGTTTTGGCCAACCAAGTGCAACCAAGTGATTTATTTCTATACTAAATTGAATACTATTTCGGTGTTAAATAGAACTTTATTTAGGTGCACTTTTTTATACTATTTGACACCGAAATAATATTCTATTTAGCATAAAAATAAATCACTTGGTTGGCCAAAACCACTTTTTCAAATAGCATTACCCTTTTTAAAACCCTTTAAATATTTTAAATATATAATTAATATATTTTATAAGAAGTTTTATTAGATATGTTGAAAATTCAGTCTCTCGCCCGCGCGTTGCGCAGGTTTCTTGCTAGTAAGTGTGTAACGATACCTTTTTTTGTCTTCAGATGCAACATAGAACAGAATAGGGACACACATTGGGAGATGGAGACCAAACCAGCAATTGAGAATTTCTGATTGAAATAAGTTTGTTTTCGTATTTGATTAAAATTTTATTTAGAAATTAGGGTAAAACACAAACTTAACCCCCACCTTTTTAAAGTGTGACAAAATTACCCCACCTTCACGAAATACGTACATGCCCAGCCTTCAAAAAAAGTGGACAAAACCGACCCTCCATGGGTTTGACCAAGTTGCCCGTTACAAAAATTGTTGACGTGGCCCTAAACGGGCCTTACGTGGACAAAACAGTGCCACACTGTATATGGCTTACCCGTTGGATGCCAAACGACGCCGTTATTACCTAAAGGCAAATATCTTTCCTTTAAACCTCAACGCTAGTCGTTTATTAACGTCTCTACTCTAAACGTGTGAATTAAGGTTCTGAAGGTGTGAAACTGTTTGTGAGTTGATTAATTGGTTGAATGGTAATGAATAGAAGGAGTTTCATATCTTTGTAGATCATGTAGTGAGTAATCTTGTGTTGGCTGAGAGGGTTGAGGTTGGGGAGAAGAAGGAGGAGACGATTAACTTAGTTGATAGTAGCTCCTTATCTAGTGACTCCTATGAATCTGCAGAAGACCCAGCTTAATTACAAAACCCCGCCTCCTTCTTATGAAGAAATCAGTAGTGATAGCTTGTTAAGGGAGAATGATGGTGGAAGGAGAGGGAAGGGTGTGCCAAGGACCAAAATAGAGTTACCAAGAGTGAAGAAGATTCATCAACCAAAGGAGAAGGGGAAGGTTAAAAAGACTCCTACCAAGAAGAGTAAGGATGCAGATGGGCATGTTGTTGGGCTAAGTTTCTAACATTTCTGAAGACACTACGTTGCCTTCCATTCCTCTTTGTTGTGGAAGAAGATCCATGCTTCGTTTGGTGAGGGAAACCCTAAATCGAGGCACTACTCTTCTAACATGGGTCAGGATCAAAACGACTTCGTTTCATGGGGCATGTATGTATTTTGTGAAGGTAGAGGGTAATTTTGTCTCGCTTTAAAAAGGTGGGCGGTAATTTAGCTGGTGAATAATAGATAAATGTTAGTATTAAAAATTTTAATGTTGAGCGAGAATATTTGTATATTAAAGAAAGTTATTGTTTCTAAAAATCTTAGTAGCTTTAATATTTAGTTTTCAAAAGCATTGCAAATATTGAAATTTAAAAAAAAAATTAAAATGAAGATAAATACAAGGAAAAGAGTACTACAAGTACTCTAAGAAGTAACAAATAACATTTTTTTTGGGAACTAAATAATTAAGAACATGAACATCTACTTGTACTATAACAATGAGTAAACTAATAAAAATTAACTATAAAAAGTTTAAGAATTAATTCATGTGTATCATGTACATTTTTATATACTTATTATTTTTTTCTTATTTTAATTTTTGTGTTAAGGTATATTATTTTTGTGCTATACGTAACTATTTTTATGTTATTATATGTTGTATTCATGTATTTTATGAATGAAATATATGAATATATAAAAGATATAAATTTTTTATAAAAGTAACTAACTCTCAATTATTTTAATTTGCAAGTAGAAGATTAATTTATCGTGATCCTAAACTCTATTTAAGTGTCTATAAATGATAAATGATTAATAAATTGTCTTGCAATTAATATTCATGTACATAACATACATACAAACACATGTGTATTAATCACCCACTCACACGCCCACAAAAAAAAGATATCACCTCGTGAAACGCGCTATTTCTCTCTCTTCTTCTTCCTTCTATCGTTTTCTTCTCCTTTCTCTTTTTCTTCTTCCTCCTTCTTCTTCATCTTCCTCTTCCTCTTTTTTTCTTCTTTCTTCTTCTTCATCATTTTTTTCTTCTTCTTCACCGTCTTCGCCTCCATCTCCGCCCTGCCTCCGCCTCCTGCCACCATTTCGTACTCCGCTTCTGTCACCACTTCATACTCCGGAACTCCGCCTCTTTCTCTTCTTTCTCCTCCTTCTTCTTCTCCTTTTATGTTACGTTGTTGATGTTCTTCATCTCATTCCTCTATTATGTGGTTGTTTTTGTTCTTCTTCTTCTACTTCTTCTTTTATGTTACGTTGTTGTTCTTCTCCTCCTTCCTCTATTATGTGGTTGTTTTTTTTCTTCTTCTTCTTCTACTTATTCTCCTTCCTCTGTTACATGATGGTAGTTGTGGTGGTTGTTGTTTTTGAATTGGTTTGTTTGCTTTATTATTATTAAGTTTAAAAATTCTGCTCAAATTGGTTTAACATTCTGTTCATTTACATATGAAAATTCTGCTCAAATTGATTTAAAATTCTGCTCAATTTGAATTTTCATCTAGATATGAAAATTCTGCTCAAATTGGTTTAACGTTCTGTTCATCTAGATATGAAAATTCTGCTCAAATTGGTTTAAAATTCTACTCATATTGGTTTAACATTCTGTTCATCTGCTCAAATTGGTTTAACGTTCTGTTCATTTAGATATGAAAATTCTGTTCAAATTGGTTTAAAATTCTGCGCATCTAGATATGAAAATTCTGCTCAAATTGGTTTAACGTTCTGTTCATCTAGATATGAAAATTCTGCTCAAATTAGGTTTAGATTCTGCTCATATTTTACAAGAATTGCCAAATTCAAACCAAAAAGCAGAATCTAAACCTAATTTGAGCAGAATTTTGAAATGAGGTGAACAGAATCCTAAATGGTTTTAATATTCAACATTCGATGTTTTCAAACACTCAGATTCAAACCAATTGCACGAAATTCTTTTTCGTTTATGAGGTTGGTTTTAGTGAGATGCCGTTGAATTTTGTAATTGCTCTGTTTTTGTAATTTTTGTGCGATGTGGATGAAGAGTACATTTGGAGTACTTTTGAATATTTTTAATGGCGAAGTAAAGCAGTGACAGAAGAAGAAAAAGAAGAAGAAGAACCACATAACAAAGGGGAAGGAAGAAGAAGAAGAACAACGACTACTACCACAACATAACGGAGAAGGAAAAGAGGAGGAGGAAGAAGAAGAGATGGGGGTGAAGGCGAAGATGGAGGTGGAGGTGGCGAGCGTGATTGTAGGTGAGGGAAAGAGGCGCGTTTTAAATTGAGGGGTTTTTTTGCGTGAGTTACACGCGCCTTAGATGAAAGTAGGTTAGTTTTGTGTGTCTGATGTGTTTGTATGTTCATGTAACATTTTGATTATCTTGTACACAAAGTGATCCAATTTTTTTTACATCAGGTATTATTAAAGGCAAATTCTATGATGTCTCTCTCGAAATGGAGGCACGGTGCCAATTTGACGGTCTATGATAAACATTCTATAATGCACTCTTTTTATAACCTTTAATAAGGTTTTTAGGTAATTTTGATTAAAAAAATAAAATATTTATTTTTGTCTTCTTCGCCGCCCAGAACGGAACCGGCAGCGAGTCCGTCTACGGCACCAAGTTTGCGGACGAGAATTTCAAAAAGAAAATCACCGGACCTAGCATCCTGTCGACGGCAAATGCGAGTCCGAACACGAACGAATCTCAGTTCTTCGTCTGCACGGCGAAGACGGAATGGCTGGATGGGAAGCACGTTGTGTTCGGGCAGGTGGTTGAAGGCAAGGATGTCGTGAGGGAGAATGAGAAGGTCGGGTCCGACTCCGGCAGGACGTCAAAGCCGGTGGTGTCGCCGACTGCCGTCAATTATTATTATTATTATTATTATTATTATTATGGGTGGGTTTGGTAAAGTTTTTCGATCAAGTGCTCCTGCTCTAAAAAAACAGAAACTATCTTTTTACGTTTGGTAACACAAAAAGCCAAAAAACTTTTGCTCTCGATTTTTGAGAATAGAGGATGGTTTTAAGACAGGGACGGATTCATGCTTTAGGTCGTGGGGGCAAGCGGGGACATTGTGAAAATTAACAAGAAAGTAAGTATATATAAACACATATGCCCCCATTGAAATATTATATTTGCCCCTACATCAAAATAAAAATTATCTTATCAACTTTTATATCATTTTTTATATTTTTATTAAACTTAATTTCACATAATAAAAATTTTAATTGAAAATAAAACATTTTTATAATACTACTCAAATGAATTCATTTAGTTAAAATTTATATTTTTTAGTTTTTTCTATCAACTTTCATATTTATTAGTAAATTAAATAATTTTGTATTACACTTATATATTTTGGTGATTAGTTCTCAAACATAAATTAATTAAAAATCAGTTAAAATTTAGTTAAAACAAAGTATTTTATTTATACCATTAGTTATTAGCTATATAAAATAAGGATATCAGAAATTTGTTGCATAATTTTCTTTTTCTAAAATATCATTTATTGTATATATTCATAAAAAATGTTTCATTATTTTAAAATCTCAAACTTATTGATTCAAAATATTTTTTATCATCTTAATTAACTTCATATTTATTATTATTACTAAACTTGATTATAAATAAAAAATTATTTAATATTTCATGTTATTTGATTTTATATAAGAATTTTTTGTTATTTTTATTTGTTAAATATTTGCCCCCACGATATAAAGTTTCTGGGTCCGTCACTGTTTTGAGAGCCCTCAAGAGTAGCTTTTCAAAGCTGGCTTTGGCTCCTTAAAAACCAAAATGACGAATTAACCTTATATTTTAATAAAAAACCAATTTTATCCTTAATTAATTATATTTAATTTTATATTAATGCATTACATACTAACAAAAAGGTCGATATAATAATTTATTACTTTGAGAGAAACTATCAAGTAGATTTACCAAACGCGATATGTATGACTTCTGCTTATTGAGAGTAATTTTGAGTTATTTTACTAAACGGTTATCATGTGACTCTTCGTCAGCTGCTTTTTGAGAGCACAAAGAGCTCAGCAGCTTTTTGAGAGCCACAACATTACCAAACCGAGCATATGTTATATGTTATAAGTCAAGTATAAATCACTTTGTTTAAATTAGTTTCTGAAATGACAAAAAAATCAATTTTCTGAAAAGAAAAAGTAATCCATTGATATCAAGCAATATAAACTTCATTTTGATTTAATTTTTTAATAACTTTAATAGTTTTTATATCTTTATAATTTTTTTGGTATATATTTTTTATTTTATTTACAATTTTCACAGTTAAAATAAATTTATGTGCTCATCTTTTTCTTTTAAAAAAATTAGCTAATTAAAAAAAAAACAAATACTAATAAAAACAAAAAAAACAGCCAAATAAATGTATTATTCACCTGCACTTCAGGTTCCCCATTATCTCATTATTATAGATTTATTTATTATGTTGTAAGACTATTATGATCCAAAGCAAATCAATGGTCATAAATTAAAGTGACACCATCCCTCCAATTTAGAAGGGCACTAAATCGAAAGTTCAATGATCTTTCAAGTCGAAAATAAGATAAAAGGAGTGGATGGATCTCGCCAATAAGAATGTGAGATGGGTGTCCTCCCCAAGCCTAGCTACCACAAAGTGATCCAACTTAATTTGTGAACTAAGAGTTACATTAACATAATAAATATGTTTCCAAGCCCAAATCTAATTCTAAATATTCAACTAATGCATGAAAAAAATTATTAGTACTAATAAATTCGTTAGTCTAATTTGAGAATTAAGTTTCTCTAAAATTATTAACCAGTAAAACCCATAAATAATTAAAGTTATACATTTAAAAGTAAACTCAGAACTATTTTTAAAGTGATTAAAATTTTAGAGTATTTTTCCCCAACTTAAGGTAGATATAAAAAAAAGTTGCAAAATATTTTAAATAGTTAATGATAAAATTAGTTCTGAAAAGATGGAACCAAAGGTTGATGTTACAATACTCATGTTTAGAGTTTCAAAACTCCCTTGCATTATTTAAGCATTTTAAAAATAAAAATGAAACCATATAAAGAACCCATTTTACCATGTCCAAAAAAAAAAAAAAAAAGCACCCATTTTACAAACACTCAAGCAAAATTCGGTAAGATAGATCAGTATTCAAACCTATATTGGAGAAAGTTATAAGACAAAGGTTGAATCAAATTATAAAATAGACCGTTGAAAACAACAACTTAAACTTATATAGCCCAAAAAGCTTGAATGCATGCGCATAACATTACCATCTATGAATCAGTGATTTTTTTACCAACTTAAGAGTACTAGCCAAAGCTAGGTCATGGAAGATGACTTTGGAGAGGAACCGAGTGAGGAAACATAAGATGAGATATTCAACTCAAAACTTTAAGATGTGAAGTAAATAGGTCTCTCATCTTATAAACTCATCACTTCTATTTATTCTCAAAGATGCATCCGTCACACTTTAACCACAACAATGTCATTAGTTAAACAAACTCTAACAATTACCATGAGTTTTCTGGAGTCTAGATACTTGAATAATAATACAGGACACAAGATAATTTGGTTTAGCTCCTTTAACTACATTCCATAAGTTTTCCCATAAATTAACTGAAATTGCAGAAAGCCAGAAACACTATGCTTATCAAAATAGCAAATTCTTATGGGCAACCAAAATTAAGGTGACAACATAAGTATTTCAACACAGTTCAAATAATGAAATAAATATATATAGAAATTTACAATGGTGCAATGATATGGTTCTAGAGGGATTTCAGATCTACTTCTAGAGACATGAATAGTTAAGAGTTAACGGGAACTAAATACATGGTATGTCATATATAAGAGAAAGTCTTGGTAGCCGAGACAATAGGGATTAGGGAGCCAATATCATTTTTCCTTCTTTTTTCTTTCCTTTTTTATCATCCACTATTTCCCTAATTACACTCATTGGCTCCCTATTAGTCCCTTAACATTGGTTCCCTAGCATTACTCCATATATAAAAGTAGATTACTTTGTCTTTAAGACAAAAATACAAAATTTTATTAGGAACTAAATTAAAATTTCAGCATCATGAGTTCATTTAGCTAACAAAATTTGTATGCTCAACTGATCCTGATATTAAATCATCATTGTGCTCAAACTTATGATTTGATTTGCACTTAATCATCACTTAATTTTTGTGGATAAGAAAACAACAGATTAAACCAAGTGAATAAGACCAACTGAACAACATTCAAGTATAACAGTCTTTCCAAAATGGCATTACACGTTAATTGTCACAAAAAAAAAAAAAACAGAATGGTTATTGCATCACAAACAAGGAAGAGACCATATATCATCGTATTACTTTCCTATCAATTATCATTGTCTTAACAACAAATATTTCAAAATAGAAATAATGATACCAAGAAGAGCAAGTGCAATTTCTCATCAGTACACAAATAAATAAATGATTTATCATAAAGCAGTGAATTCAAATTGAAACAAAAAAAAATAGTACTCAGATAAATAAATTCGATAACATTAATAACAAAGTTGGTACTGTTAGAAAGGCTTCCCTTAGAGAAGGTGTTCGTTCGGGTTACATCAAGTGCACTAGTCTTTTGGGTTTCGAGTTGCTTTGAAAACAGCTTGGTGAAAGTAAGCTTTCATGGTAGATATAAATCGTCCGACCACCAGAACGAAACCAATGACGAAAACAAGGCTGGTTCAGCATGGAGCCGTGAACCTCATCAGAAAAATCTAATCTGCCATTATTTAAGTTAAACAGAACTGCTCTGAAAGATGGAGACATGGCCAAAAGCACATCAGTTTCCGAGATGTACAGGGGTTTTAAACGATTACGTAAACTTGTAGAAAGGAGACACGAGTGGAAGGGAATCATGGCCAATATAGTCCAAGATTGAGAATCTCCGTATTCCTTCATCTGCCACACAATCCATTGTCCAGTTCTCTGATCCTCATAACAAACAGAAAGGCAGTTTCTCAAGACACATAAGTACCTGTCCAGACTCTCGGGATTATATTCTGTTGAATCCCTATGAGGTAGGGGAAACTGCCCATAAGTTTCTTTACCTAAGTCAAAATAAAGAACCACCCTATAAACAATCCAATTAATAGTGCATACTTTGCTACTACCCAAATATGTTCCTTTCCTATCATCAACCCCACCAGTTAGGACCCTAATTGGGACATCATCATCAATTCTTCTCCACGAAGAAGTTGGCCCAAATGTATAAATTCTGGTACTAATAGTATTTTCAGAACGAGATGGCCGTAGGTTCCTTATAATTCCAAGAAACTTGAAGGTGTCACTGAGATGATCGTAACCAAAGCCAGAAAAGCAGAGATGACCGTGGGTGTCCGGTGACTTGAATCTGAATCCAGTACAGGGGTTCAACAAGACAGCATACATCCCGCAGGGATGAGAATTAAACAAGCATAACAATCCATGGCAAGAACCACAGATACTGTATTTGTTGCCGCGTAGTCCGCTCAAGCAAGAGACTCTAGGAAGCTTGGAAGGATTGTCCAACAATGATTCTACTGAGAAAATTCTGGTATCTTCGTAAACAACTATTGGCCGCGAAGATGAACGACGAAGGTGGTTCCAGGTGAAGTCCCGGGTGGAAATTAGGGCTCTCCATAAACGGCAAACGCTCTTCATGCAACAAAGAGTCCTTGCCGGAAGCCTTAGCAAGATCTCCATTATCATCTCTTCCGAAAGCTCTGCCATCGACCGTATGGCTTTCACCCCCGCCGTGTCGTTCTGCTCATCAATCTGCATATGTACGATCAGTAGCGTAAATGTAACTGCTGAGTTTGAATTTGAGTATTTGAGATTGTGTTGCACCTTGATGTATTGTATCTATTTATAGATTTTTAGGGTTTATTATTAGCAATTTCAACCGAATCCAAATTGCTAATCCAATCTAATCCAATCTAATCTTATCTAATCTAAGTAATAAAAAAAAATTATTATAAAAAAAAAAGTAATAGAAGACAACGTTGATCTGAATCACATAAATTTATATTTGAATTGAACTGCTAACATATTACAAAATGTTAATGCAAAATATTTTTATTAATATTATTTTGGTTGTTTTTAGCTTTTAAATATAACTAAAATTTAAAAAATCAATTTTGTATTCTTGGTCTGCAGGAGAATATCCATTGCTTCAAATCACAAGAGAAATTCAACACTATAAAAAGTAATATTTGAACCAAATTATGTTGGTGAGTAATAATTTGATTATGTTGTTGCTCCTTCATATGAAAGCAACTTCTGCTATGTTGTTAGTTTAAGAACAAAAGCAATGAGTAACCCTCTAAATCCTTTGTACAATGATATAAGTTAAATGCTTGCAAGTTGTTTCCTTCTATCTGATTGTTGATTTGACTTTTATGTACATTGGTCAAGCTTTAATGAAATTCTATGCCAGTTGAATATTAAGAGATTTTGTATAATCCTTGAAATATTAACTTTTAGAAATACTTGTTTTTTAATTTTGTGTAAAATCAAAATTAGAAATTTCAAGACCTAATGTGATTATTTGATAGATTTATTTAGAAAATTAGAAATTTTGGTTTCATTCAGACAATTCTTTATGTTCCTTTAACTAAATTGTTTTGAAACGTCTGTATTGAAAAAAAAAATAGAGGTTTCATAGGTGGGGCACACATGATTTCTTAGAGCTGTCCTTTTTACAAGTTTTTAGATGAAATGATTAATTTCATTTCTTGAGATAATGGTGAACTTGAAATTTGTTTGTTGTTCAGTAAAGAAATCAATTTATATGAATAAATTTTTTTGGAGCTACCTTTCTGATATACTAATATCTTAAATGTTTTCACAAAATAAGAAGCATATTAAAGTTTGTTATGTGAATGTTTGTTAAATAAGAGAAAGCAGCCTTAAAAAAGGGTTGAGAGGTCAATGATTAAGATCACAAGGCCATGTCAATTATCGCAATATCACGTTAGGAACTTTCTGTTTCATTCAAAGACACACTCAAAGGCCCATCCATTGTTCTTTCACCATATCATGTTC